>PVJA010039755.1:0-18968 GCA_004027025.1 Myocastor coypus | reverse complement strand
TTTTTTTTTTTTTTTTTTTTTTTTTTCCTTTGCTGGAAGAGCTCAGCTGCAAACAGAGCATGGGGAATAGTGTGGAAATTTCCTGCTTTGATGAGCTATCAAGATTCCTTATGAACTCATGCCGTTTTCTGATTATCAGTCTTGCTCCACGAACATGTAACGGGTAACCGGAACCGTGAGATGTTAGAATTGTGAAGATTCTCCCAGTATTTTACAAAGGATATTTACCTATAAAGTTCATAATGTGAAGAAAGAAAGGGGAAGGGAGGGGAGGGGAGGAGAGAAAAAGACAGAGAAGGAGGGAGGGAAAGAGAGAGACTGAGCAGGAGCACTCACCACTTATCACACAAATCGCAAGGTGATTACTCCTCTTTGCCCAAAGGAATGAAGGTAGGAGCAGGGCAACTAAATCAGCTTCCACCTGCTTCTCCATCCATTTTCCTAAAATTCCAAAGAATTCTTTTGTCTTTGGCACCAGTCGTTCCCTTCAGCCTTCTTTGAGAAAGCAAAAATTCCCAAGGTCCAAAGCTTAGGGAAAAATTTAAAACAGCCAACAACAAACAACCAAACAAAAACCTCTTCCTCCAGCAGCTGTGACAAGAAGATGACCCCTGAAGAGGCAGTCGGGAACTGTGAAGATTCCCGGTAGAAAACCTGAGAGAAGGCCCAACCCCACAGGCAGTAAGCAAGCGAGCCTGGAACGCGCGCTCAGGAGGCCTTGGGGGATGGCCCGATTCTGTGGCTGGAGTGAGCTCTCGGGCAGAGGGGCTGGGACCCATCAGCCTCCCCTCAAGTAAGCATGTGACATTCTGCCCAGCGTATCCTGACACACAACCCTGTGCTTGGCACAGAAAACAACAACAGAAGCTATTCTGTGTAAGAATCGGGATTCACACATAAAAGCATAAGCAGTATTAACAACTAAAGAACATGGCTAGACTGTGGTTCTTTCTGCTATTTTTTATGTTTGGGGAACTCATACAGCAAGATTGTTCAGAGTGGGTCCACTCTGATTTGCTTAAAAAGAAAAGAACTGTCCAGGCATGGTGGCATAACTGCCTGTCATGACGGCCTATAACGCCACCTGAGGTCGAAGCAGGAGGATCATGACTTCAAGGTAAGTCTGGGCAGCTTAGTGAGACCCGGCCTTTAAAAAATAAAATATAAAGAGCTTTCCCAAGGAGGCGCTATAGACCACTGAGCCATCCCGCCGGGCCCCATAAAGAGCTGATGTAGTTCAGTGTAGAGCTCTAGTTCAGCAAAACGGAAGAAGCAAAAAGGGAGGGAGGGGAGGAAAGAGGGATAAAGGCAGAAGAGAAATGAGAAAAGAAAAAAAGGAGTGAAAGGGTTGGCCGCTGAGCTAGAGACCACAGAGTCCGCGGAGCCTGCGGGCAGGACCCCTGCAGGTTTGCCAGGACGGGGCTGAGGGTAAAGCCCACCCCCACCCGTGGGGCGGGAACCTTTTGCTGTGATCGTGGGCCGTGCTGCTCTGGGGCAGACCCTCCGTGGGCACCTCACGTCCATTGTCACTACACAGCCCCACCACCAGGGGCTCAGGGGAGAGCAACCCAGCCACGGTAACGGTGACGCAGGGGTGAACTAGAAAGTCAGCTCTCGCTCATCCCACAAGCGGGTCCTGGACCCCTGAGGCAGCTCAGGGCCTGCTTGGCTCCAGGGGGCCAGTGCAGACTCAGGACAGCTTGTGTCCCCCCTGCAGTGCAGCGGGACACAGGTGAAAGAATAATTAGGACAGAGTCGGCTAAGCTCAGGGAGGCCTGCAACCGTGCGGAAGTGCGGAAGAGGCAACAAGGCAGACCTCGGCATCTTGCCCACAGAGTCGAGGGCTGCAGCGCTCACGGATGCGGAAGCGTTCCTGAAGGAAAACCTGTGCCTCCTCGGATAATCTCCCCAGAGCGCCTGACAGGCTCAGCTTCGCACCTGAAGAGCTCCTGGTTCAAGTCATCCGTGCTTTCTGGTGGAAAGGAGCAATTTTCTCCCCAGGCACGGACACGCCTGGCTCCACCGTCAAGCAGCCTGAAGGCCTAGAATTCTAATTGTGTAATATAAAAGGCTAAATCGTGCCATGCCCAGATTGTAAATTCCATCTGGGCAACTTGAGCAACATTGCAGAAAAGATTCCTCATTCTTCATTATGAGAAATGCCTCTCCCGATGTAGAGCCACTGCCCAGAGGTCCCAGGGGTCCCAGGGCCCAGCAGCTGGTGTTTTTACCTCTACACACCCGCATTGCACCCCCTGCTCAGGGATGCTGCCTCTCCCCAACCTCCTCATCCTCGTCCCTCCTCGTCCCTCCTCGTCCCTCCCCCTCCCTTCCTCCTCCCCTCCCCCTCCCTTCCCCCTCCCCCTTCTCCTCCTCCTCCTCCGGCCTCCCAAGTCCATTCAATCTGAAGGAAAAGGCACTTTCATGCTGTAGAAAGCCATGGAGTTCGCTCTCTTCTCCCTCTCACTCCTCCTCTCACTCCCTCCTCTGTTGGACCACTCTTCAATTTCCTTATGCTACTTTCTCCAGTTGTACTTTCTGTTTTTTTCCTTGCTTATCATCTTCAATAAAGTTATTCTAAAGGCAAGCCAAAAGAAAAGTCAGTAATAACTCTCTATTTAATTTTTTTCAATCTTTTGTTTATTTACTTGGTACAGGGTCTCTCTACTCGGCCTCACAGTGATCCTCCTGTCTCAGCCTACCCAGCCCTAGGATTACAGGTGTGCACCACCATGCCTGGCTTCAGGGCACAGTGTGCCTGGGCTTCCGGGGCCAGCACAGCATGTGAGACCAGGGATCAAACCAGGCCTGTGCTTGCCAGGCAGCTGCTTAGATCACCGAGCTGTCCCCTAGCCCCCAACAACTAATGGGTTTCACCATGACCTTTCTGCACATGAGCATCCCATGTCCAGCCTGCCCTACTTGGCATTATGTGCAGGGCTCTGTCTCCCACCTCAGCTGTCCCAAGCTAGCTGCACACTTTAAGGGACACAGGTGCCTGGCTCCCACTGAGACATGATCCTCGAGTGACACCAGGCCTTCTGAAAGGCCCCTGATGATTCTAATGCACAGGAATCCCTAGGGTCTACCAGACCGTATGGCTCTTCTCAGGCATGACACATCAGGGCCCACACTGAACATGGCCTGCTGTCCCAGTGGCAGGCCTGAGGAATAAGATCCACAGCGCAGCTGAGCACGAGTCCCTTTAGGCAGGGGTGTTCTCTTTTGTCAGACTCAAATTCAGTTGTCAGTGCCACGACAATGGCACTGACAGATTGGCATCTAGATGGCCCCCCGAAACCTCTTATGCTCCAAGGTGGGACTTTGGGGAGTGGTTTGATCAAGGGTACATGATCCAGGATTCATGTGTGTGATGCTGGGATTGAGGATGGGGAAAACGGAAGCTTCACCCTGGGTCTAGTTGGCACCTATCAATAGGTTAAGTAGGCCGCCTGGATGGAATAAAAGGGACAGAGAGAAAGCAGGCTGCCGCTTGCTGCTGCTGCCTTCTGCCTGCCGCGCCATGAGCCGTTTCTTTCTGTGATGCCCCTCTGCCGTGCCATGTGCCTTGGAGTGGACATGGACTAAGACTTCTACAAACTATGAACTAAAATACATCTTCACTCCTTCAACTTGCGGGGTGACATTTTGGCTCAGCAGTGAGAAAAGCAATTGAGAGAGATAATCAGGAGAGACTTTAAAAATGAGGAGGATTATAACAAAGCCAAAGAAACACCCCAAGCTCCCCAGCAGAAGAGGTGGGAAAGGACCGTAAGTCAAGATTATATCTACTTGTCAAGTACAACCTCACAGCCCGTCTATCCACGCCAGAAGGGTGGCTCTGAGCTAAACTCTATCATCCCTGTCACACCTTTCTCTCCCAAGAGACAGCAATGGAGTACCTACCCTCCAGTGGTCTCCACAGCCAGGTATGGTGGCAGACAGCTGTCATCCCAGCACTCTGAGGGGCAGAGGCAAGAGGACTGAAATTTAGTAACTTAGCAACACTTGCCTCAAAATTTTAAAGAAATGTTTTAAAAATGGGTTGGGGACATAGCTCAGTGTAAGGACTCCAAGTTCAACCTCCACTACTACAAGATAAACCCCAAAGCCCAGGAAGGTAAAAGCCTGCCTGAGGGTCATAAGGTCCATTTATGGCAGGGCTAAGTCTGGAGGGACTCAGGAGTCCTGTGGAAATGCCTGGGCAAGTCAAGTGTGCCATCGAATCCACAGTGCTATTGCGGCCAGCGTGCGAATAACTCCCTGCTACCCCAGATCTGCACAGCCATACCTATGCAAGCCTGCTTCACTGCCCAGGAATTACACAGAGATGATTCCAGAAGCCACTTCACAGAGAAGGTTCTTTGTCAAGATAAATTTTTTTTATTTCTTTAATGTTTTCATACATAGGGGCCAGGCAGGATGGCTCAGTGGTCTAAAGCGCCTGCAGGCGGCTGCAGGGACGGCAGTTCGATCCCTGGCACCACATGCTGCACCAGCCCTGCCCTCAGGGCAGGCTGAGCTGGCCATAAAAATAAACAAACAAACAAACAAAAGTTCTGAAACAAGAAAAAAAATAAAAATAAATGTTTGCATACATAGGTTTTTTTTTTTTTTTTTTCTTTGTCTTTTTTTGACTTTTTATTAGCATATGCTTGTAATACATAACCATTGCTTTCACTTTAGGGGATATACGTTCTCTTAACCATTTTTGAGCACCTTAGGCACCTCATTTCCCTTCTTTGTCTCTAAAATCTGCCTCCCTGTTTCCTTCCGTATCTCAGCCCTCCCTCTCCACTACCAGCCAGTGTGGTCTTGGTCTCTCATGATGGCTCCTCACCTGGACAATGAAGGCTTTGGGCTAGGAGATGTCACAGGACGCTTCCTTTAAGTTCATGATTTCATGAACTCCTTCGCAGAACAACCATGCACCTCTAAGTGGAGAAAATGTGCAGCTCCTGGGGGCTTTAGGACCTCAACCGAAGAAGCTTCTTGGAGCAGACTCAGGGGCGGGAGTTACGGCTTCCTTTGATGACACAGAAACCTACATCTGGCAGAGAGGGGATGTGTTCTAGAGAAACTGCGAGTTTAGAGCTTCCCAGACGTTGCATTTCAACTACTCAGGCTCCTCATCACTGCAAAGATGTCTTGTCTACTTTTACCCCTGATAGGTAGACAAGAAAGCATAGTCTCTGGTGACCTCAGTGCTTTAAACCTCAAACCCTCAGCCTCATGTTTGACTTTCACAAAGTAGCATGCGCATGGAAGAATGGTCACAAGTTTGGTCTCAAAATAATGCAAAATAATGCAACATTATTTCCATATTTTAGAAGTGACAAAGTTAAAGCTTTGGAATGTTATTTTACTAATAAATGTCAGCCTCTGGTGCCTTAAATCTCATTTTCTAACTTTTTACTTGTTTGTATTTCAGAACAATAAAAGTTTATACCTCAAGGAAACTAAGCTACTGCTTGGCTTGGGGTCTTGAATTAATTTGTCAGGTATGAAATAGGACTCCTTTGAAAAAGACGAGGGTGAAATACTAGCACGGGGATGCTAACTGCACTGGCAAGTGTGGAACCAGACCTGGGACTCGGCAATCCGGCTCGATGCAAGCAAGCCCTGAGCTTGCAGGTAATGGTGTTTTGGAGGCTCTGACACTCCTGGGTCAAGCAGACCCAGCCAGCAACGTGGGAGGCAGGGCACTGCGCTGGAAGCAGTGGTCTTTCTCAGGTTACAAATGGTCTTCTTCTTCTTCTTCTTTTTTGTCTTTTTGAGACAGGGTCTCACTATGCAGTTCAGGCTGGCCTTAAACTCACTTTTGTAGCCCAGGCTGGTCTCGAACTCACATCCATCCTCCTGCCTCAGCCTCCCAAGTGCTGGGATTACAGGTATGCGTCACCACACCCGGCTTCTCAGGTTACACATGGGCTTGATCTCCACCCTGCTCTTCCCCTGTGCCCCAGCAGCACTGGCCAAGAGAGCTTGCTGAGACACAGCGTCTGCTCCGCCTGGATCTGCCACCAAGGCACACTGGGGTCTAAGGATTCATCTAAACTCCCCTCCAGCCCAGAGACTCCATAGAAAATGGTTCTCTAAGTTCAACAGGTGCACACTATCAAGTGAGGGGTAGCACAAGTGCACGGTGCATCCCGGGCACCAGGTGTAGAGCACACAGCCCAGTGAGAGGAGCGGGCACCTGCGGGCATCTAGCATGACGGGACCTGCATGCTGCTGATCTGCTGATCTACTTTACAGGAAGGATGGTGACATGCTGAGGCCGTGTACCTTTCCTCAAATTACACACAGGAATGTACGAGGTGAAATTTTTCTTTTCTGTCTTTTTTTTTTTTTTTAAGTACAGGGTCTACAGGGTCACACTACACAGATCGGCCTCATAGTGACCCTCCTGTTTTCAGCCTCTGAAGCACTGGGATTACAGGCGTATGCCACCATGCCCAGTCTCAGTCGCTATCTCAGTGCACAGAGGGGGCAGGGCCGACACTGCACACCAGGGATCAAACCCTGGCCCCTGTGTCTGCTTAAGCAGGCACTTTTTTTTTTTTTTTTTCTTTTTGAGACAGGGTCTCTATGCAGTTGTGGCTGGCCTTGAGCTCACTTTTGTAGCCCAGGCTGGTCTCGAACTCACAGTGATCCTCTTGCCTCAGCCTCCCAAGTGCTGGGATTACAGGCGTGAGCCACCACGCCCGGCTTAAGCAGGCACTTTAATCTGCTGAGCTATCCAGGTAGCCCATACAAGGTGAAATTTCAAAAGCTGATATCATTGAACCTTTCCCTCTCTGCCTGGACCAGGGCAGGGAGTTGGTTTTGTGCTCCTGTCCTCCTACTGTTCCTCCATGGTCTCAGAGAGTCTTTCTCCTTTCTCCAGTGTCTTGCACACACCCCCCCCAACACACTCACACATACATACACTCTCTCTCTCATACACACACACACAACACACACACACACACACACACACACACACACACACACACACACTTGCAAAGTTTTATTTTTCAAAGTCTAAGCAGAGTGTGGATCATCTCTTCAGATCAGGACCCAGGAGAGCCGCTTTTGGCAGAGATATTTGCATTAATTACCACATTAATTTCTCATCCCAGGGAAAGCTCAGCAAACCCGAAAGGCTTCCTGCAGGCAAACACCTGTGAGGGCTGGCAGCCCACTGGGGGCTCTGGGTTGGGGAGGAGCACGGAGGAGGGTGCGGGGAAGGAACCTGCAAACAGGCTTCCGCGCAGGTGTTCAGCATAATATGGTGTTAATTGGGTAACAGGTGGACACGGCAGAGGGTGGAGGGCGCAGCAGAGGGAACCAACAGGCAGAAGCTGACTGCCATAACCTAATTTTAGACTGAGTGGAATTTTCCTTCTTCTTTGCAGTCCAAAAGCTTGGTTGCAATGGAGCTGAACAACCAATAAAACGACTAATATTTACAACTGCATTCTAGAGGCCCAGGCCTGTGCTAAGCACATTTTGTGTGCTTTAACTCAAGCTTAAAAGCGAGTCTGGGGTGGAGAAATAGCCTGGTGGTGCAAGGGTCTGCCTGTCAAGTGCAAGGTCCTGAGTTTCATTCCAAAAAAGAAGTGACTGTGTAGGAGAGGCATGACAATGTTGATGTTAAGAAGGCAGAAACCAGCTGGGTGTGGTTGTACCTGCCTGTAATCCCAGCACTTGGGAGGCTGGGGCAGGAGGCCATGAGTTCGAGACCAGCCTAGGCTACGCCAGAAGACTGTCTCAAAATCAGCAAATAAATAAATAAATAAATAAATAAATAAATAAATAAATAAATAAATAAATAAATAAAATAAAAATGCAGAAATCAAGAACAAAATAAGGAATGGCTCCAAGACACACACAGAACAGGAGGGAGAGCTGAGTGTCTTAGGCATCTGTCTGCAAGTTAACCCTGCAGGCCAAGGCCCTCTTAGGAGAGGCAGGCAGCCTGTCGCACTGTGTGCTGGTTACAGACATCTACAGCCTTGTGCTCTGTGCTAATCCCACTGATGAGAATCTATGGCCAACTGAGAACATTGTGTTAGCCCTAGGGATTGAACCCAGGCCCTCCCAATCTCTACATCTCCAGCCCTTTTTTATTTGAGGTCATGTTATGCTAAGTCACTACGTGGCTCAGGCTGTACTTCGACTTGCTGTCCTCCTGCCCCATCCGCCACCCAGGGCTGGGATTACAGGCCTGTGCCACCACACCTGCTTCTATCTCTGTTTTGGTAAATAAACTTTTCCTGGATCATAGCTACATGTTTACACCTGTCTGCAGTTCTATTCATGTCACAGTTGTGAGAGACATGTCAAGACTCCCACAGATGGGGCCAGGGAGATAGCTCTGTGGCACAAGTGCCTGCCAGGCAAGTGCAAGGTCACGAGTTCGAATCCCAGTCCCACCAAAAAGAAATAATAATAATAAAAGGAAAGATTCCCACAGAGGCCTGAAATTAAGGATAGCATAGTTATTCTTATTTACTTGTTTGTTTTTATGTTAAACAGGGTCTTGCTATGCAGTTCAGGTTGTCCTTGAACTCACTTTGTAGCCTAGGCTGGTCTTGAACTCAGATCCTCCTGCTCCAGCCTCCCGAGTACTAGGATTACAGGCATGTGCGACCCTCTCCAGCCATTAGGGATAATATTATATCCTGCATACACTAGTTTTTTGTTAGGCATATACACATGACACTATTTAATGTATGAATTAGTCATTGTAAGAAATTAATCATTACTAATATCCAAATACAAGTATAACACTATGTTCTACTAAGCATTGTGAGACTATTTTCTCTTGAAAATAATCCAGACAAGGACAGAACATCCATGTCCTTATCCTATGTGCTGTAACATCCTATAACTCAATAGTTTCCCAAATTTTCTGTTCAAAGATATTAAGGGACCACAGAGGAAAGGGATTAAAGGTATGTAATGTGCCTAAGGAGAGTCACCTAGAGAGAAAACATTCTCTCAGGCTTTCACAGAGAGCAAACTGATCAAGCAACAGCCGTGACTCATCCAGACGGCTGACACTGACAACAGATCTACAAAGCACTGTACGTGGTTCTGAAGTAAATCCTGAGGGGATCTGACTGACTTTGGGAGATGCAAAAACTATGTGTTTTGTTATACAGGTCTTGCTTTCACTTACCCTTAACCACTCAGCAGAAAGGTTTAATCATGACACATGAAATGTAATGGTAGTTTAGTATGCTGAGCTGTAAAAGGCTCTGATCAACAGCTTCCAATATTACCGGTTTCGCCAGTAAGGCACTGCAATTATGGAATATTTGACTATATATACAACTACTTTCTCTTAGATCAAAGAGAAGAAATCTATTATACTAATAATCACCATTAGAAAATTTATCATGTCTACACCCTGTGCTCTGTATAACTACAATGAGGACAACAATATGCATTGTATCAATTATTAGGAATGTATTACTAATGTGTTTTGAAACTGTCACATTGTAATTTCTTATTAAAAGTAATAAAACAATTTTTAAAAAACAATTTAGACAAATATTACCACTTTTAGGTCATAGTTGACAGAAATAACTGCAGCTGGATAAGAAAGCCAACAATAAAAGGAAACTGCCTGTAGTTGCAGCAGAGACCACCTGACCCATAAACCTCGTCTTTTATACAGAGACTGCCAGCTACTGGGCCAAATAAAGCATTGCTTCTAAGCCTAATGGAAGAAACTGCTCTGAATCACTCTTCCATGCTCACAAAGAAGGGGCCGGGGAGATGGCTCAGTAGAATAAACACTTGCCTGGCAAATGCAAGGGCCTGAGTTCAGTCCCCTAGTTTCACACACACACACACACACACACACACACACACACACACACACACAGTGCTCACAAAGAAACTGAGAATGTTTTACCCAAAACAGGGAAATCCTCCAGGGAGGGCACACACCCCTGACATCCCTGGAAATCAGACTGTTTACAGGCCACAGTGGGACATATGGAGAACAAGCCCTCTGGCCTGACTAAAGAACTTCCTGTCCTGCTTGAGTTGCCTTGTAAGGTAAGGAGCTCTCCATCACTACAAGTATGCTAATAGCCAGGTGTCCTTCTGAAGTGTCCTGGAGGCATTCCCTCAGTCAAGGTCCTAGTGTACTAGAGGCACGTTTTTTTCAATCAAATGTCCCCCAAGGTCCTCAGGAACTCATAGGTGGGCCTTTCAGAAGATGACCACATCATGCCTCCCTGATCTTGGCTAGTGGAGTATGACTGGAAGACGTGGGCCCCTGGACCAGCACTTGGAGGGCTTTATTTCCGTTCCGGCAGCTCCTGTCACTCTGCTTCCTGTCTGTCCTCATAGGAGTAGGCTTCTGGAAGCAGACCTTTGAGCCAAACCCTTCTGCCTGGGCCCAGCCTGCCAGGCAAGGACTGACAGTTCCAATGCATGAGTGGAAAAGGAGCCTCTCCTCTGAGCCACAGAGGGCGAGTATTTTATTTTATTTTATTTTGTCTTATTTTATTTTATTTTTTATTTATTTTATTTTATTTTATTTTATTTTGTTTTGTTTTGTTTTGTTTTATTTTATTTTATTTTATTTTATTTTATTTTATTTTATTTTATTTTATTTTATTTTATTTTATTTTATTTTATTTTGTTTTGTTGTTGCACCAGGGATTGAACTCAGGACCCTGTGCTTGCCAGGCAGGTGCTTATGCCACTGAGCTATATCCCTGGCATATTTTGCCCCAGCAGTGGGAATGTGACTCCATCCATCAAGCTAAGCTCGCCCTGATGCTGTAAGCAGAGTAGCCCTTAAAATCATTAGCATCAGTACAGCAGACGCTGTGGCACCTAAGCCGGGTCTGGGTGACTGAGGCGGTAGCTGGGGTGAAGGTGCGTTTACTTTTACATGCTTTTTTTTGTCTTCAAAACTAACAATTTAGAATTATTTTTAAGTCCAGAAAGCCATAGCTATCAGCTAAAGGAAGATTAGCTAGTTTCCTTACTTGGTAAATATTTATTGAGTTGCTACTATGAGTGGGGCTGGAGGAGCGAGGGAGAAGCCACAGCCCTGACTCTTGGTCCAGAGGCAGGCAGAAGGGTCTGTGAGCCCCTGGCCTGTGAGCTGAGGAGAAGAAGCCTAGGGGCTGGGCAGGAAGGGAGCTGGGACACCGGGTCCACCGCCGAAACAAACCTGTGGCCAGGCGAGGGACGAGAGCCCCAGAGAGAAGCACACAGCGAACCCGGGCCAAGATGTGGCTGCGACCGAAGTAGCTGCCCTCTTCAGCAGGATGGAGAAGCCCTGCGCCATCACATGAGACCTGATGTCCACAGTGGAGCAGATCAGGCATCCCCCACGCAGGGACCCGTGGCAGCAGCAGCAGGGTGATGCTGCTTCAGTTGTCTCCGCTCCTTTTCAAGCCGCTCCAAGACTGTGCCATTATTTATGTTTCATGGAAAGTGAATCCACCTTCCAAGTTTTGCTTGTGCTGGGTGTTTTCCAAAACACACGAGGAAAATTAACATCAAGAGAGACCAGCCAAGACAATCAGCCCTAATGAAACATAAATAACAGAACAACCTCAACACAATTTTTAAGTACATTGAAACTTTTAAAAGATGGTAGAGGCAGTCATAATGTGTGCCTGAAGTCCCAGCACTCTAAGAGGCTGAGGCAGAGGGTCACAAGTTCAAGTCCAGCCAGGAAAACTTAGCAACTTAGTAAGATCCTGTAGTAAAAAAATAAAGGGGTGGGGGGGCGGGGAGATAGCTCCAAGGTCATGAGTTCAAGCTCTGGTCTCACAAATAAAAAATAAATAGGTCTTGGGATGTAGCTCAGGTTGAAGGCCTTGGGTTCATTTCAGTGCCAGAAAAGAAAAAGACAATGAAAAAACTCACATTATTTTTAAAATAAAAGATGAAGAAATTATTCAACAAAAGCATAAATGAAAATTAATTAAAAAAAAAAAACAGAAACTACATAGACAGAATAGAAGATAAAATTCCTGCATGAAGCCCGGTTGCTCCTTCTCCTAAAGATTTTGGTTCAGGGAGCTGCATTTGTGTGATCCTAGGAGGATCAAGGCTGGGCCAGACCCCACATAGGTAGACGGACCCTCGCCTGGAGGAAGCAGACACAGTAGACAAGAAGAAAAGAACGATAGATCACAGGGCTCACAGTTGGGGACAGAGGAAGGAAGAGAGGAAGACACTCGGGAAATCTGCCAGGACTTAGAAGTTTTCCTACCATCTGTGTATTCATCATCAAGAGCATGGGAAAGAAATGTCACTCTTGAAAACTATTGTGGTGGCTACTGAAACTGGAACTCAGTGACTGCGATGTCATGTGCAAGGAACCTTAACTTAGTTTGCATTCATTTGGTAGAAGTGTTTCATTGCTTCTCTCTCTCTCTCTCTCTCTCTCTCTCTCTCTCTCTCTCTCTCTCTCTCTCTCTCTCTCGTATTTTGGTAAAGTTCTATAGGGTCTGCAGGGTTTCACTATGTAGCTTGGACTCAGTGATTCTCCTGTTTTCAGCCTCTCAAGCGCTGGAATTAGAGGCAGGCACCACCATGCCCAGTCTCCATTGCTGTCTCAGTGCACCCTGCAGGCAGGGCTGGCACGGCATACCAGGGGTCGAACTCCGGCTGCTGTACTCTGCCTAAGCAGATGCTCTGTCCACTGAGCTATCAGGCCACGCCTCATGTTTCTTTTTAAACTTTTTTGCTTTATCTTTGTTAGCATCTATTGCCAGTACCTAGTGTGCTGGTTTGGTAGAAAATGTTCTACAATGTATCACATGTGTTCCTATTTTATTAAACTAAGTAAGTGATAATTTAAGCTCTCTGTATGGCTAAGTTTGTGCTTAAAATGTCTCCTCTGTAACAAGTGACTTCCTGTCATTCCATGCAGGCTACAAGCCTATTGGTTGTTGCCAAGCACACCTAGGGTGAGACTTCCCTCTTTAGTAACTCGATCATCCACACTCCGAGTTCTGCTAAAGCAATCGACAGACTAAACACAACTCTGATTCAGGACATCACAACTCTGATTCAGGACAGCAGGTCCCTAACTTACAAACAACAACAGATGCCAACGAGGTGAAGAAGTAGCGTGCGCATCTGCTGGACCTAATTGCAGTTGTGCTGCTGGGTGCTTACTGTGCAGGGCGACACTGGGCAGTACTATGCTGTTCAGTCTGAGCCCAGGATGTCTGGAAGCCAGAGGAAAAGCAGTGGAGACGTGAACAGGACTGCCAGGAAGCACAAAGCAGTAGTACATGTCATAGAGCACTGTCACAGGCACACAAAACTCAGGCTGTCAGATGTACAAATGGATGTGGCCTAAGAATGTTCTCCCAGAAAGGAACTCATTTGGAGGCAGGGCGCTCGCTGTGTTGCACCCCACCCTGTAAGCACAGTGTATGCCAGCTGTCTGGTTTGTGTCTGTTTTGTCATTGTTGCTTACAGCCACAAGCACCATGCAAGAGGGGCAGGCACAGAGGGCTGACAGCTAGCGCTGGGTCCCCCAAACCTTCCTCACAGCTGGACACAGCTCCTCCAGAGGCTCAGGCCCTGTGTGCCACCCCCCAGTAGATCAGGCGCTCAAGGTTTTCCATCTAATCCCCCTGCACCTAGACCCTCAAATCATTCAAGACAGAAACCAAATCAGTCCCTTCCCCTGTCGTACCCTGTCCCCTCAGGTGGCTGCCAGCCTTACTTCCCAGCCCATTGAAAGACAGAGTATAGACCAGGTGTGGTGGTGCACACCTATAATCCCAGCACCCAGGACACTGAGGTGGGAGGATTGTTGTGAGTTCAAAACCGCCCTAAGGCTACAAAGTGAGCTCAAGACCAGCCTTAACTGCAGATTGAGATCCTCTCTCAAAAAGGAAAAACAGAATTACTGAGCATAGTTCTCCTTCCCTTGAGTCTACAGTGGCCAACTGGTCACTGCCACAGCCAGGCCTGGAGAGCTCAAGGCTTTGGGAGGTCACCTAGACAGAAAGCACAGTGCAAGGTTAGGAACAAGGAAGGATCCAGGGCCTTCCAAATTCTGCATAGCTCCTAAACGTGCTCATATCTCTCATCACCCTTCTACGTGGAAAATTTTTCTGAGAGTGGCCCAGGCATTCCAGTGTGAACATTCTACCTATAGCGTGGTTAGTCTAGGATCAGTAGAAAACACAGCTGGGACTTGGTGAGGTGAAAGTCCAGGACAGGAAAGATGAAGACAAAAAAAAAAAAAAAGGAAAAACTCAGGGCAGTGCATGGCGCTTCTGGCTGCTGAAACAGGAGATAGCGGAGCAGACTTCAGGTGTGTCTCCTGGAAGCTGCACAGGGAAGTTTAGGGGGTGGATGTGGGCTTGCCCTGGCCCCTCCCAGCTTTCTCCTAAGGAAGTTCACTCTGCAGGAAGCTCATTCTCACCCTGAAGATGCACCACGGTCCTGAGGCAGCCCCACACCTTGGGCAGAAAACAGCTGGACACCCCGGCCGGGTCTCCGGGCAAGGAGGACTGAGGTAGTGTTCCAGGCAAGTATCTGCACCACCTGCAGTTGACACCCCCGGAGCAGGAGCACAGCATGAGACGCAGGGAATGGTGCAGGAATCCAAAGAGTTTCCAATGACCCGTGTCCTGCACATGCATAAGGCGTCTCCAGCGTGCCATGGAACAGGGCTCTTCTAAATGTCTGGCAAAAGGACCAACTTCTAAATTTTGTCCTTGTATCATAGACTGATGTTTTTCTAACATGTCATGAAAGTGATTCACATGAGAAATAATTTTTAAAAATATTCTCTGAGTAGGGGGCCCGGCGGGATGGCTCAGTGGTCTAAAGCGCTTGCTCGGGAAAGCTTGGGCGGCTTCAGGAACCGCGGTTCGATCCCCGGCACCACATGCTGCGCCAGTCCTGCCCTCAGGGTGGGCTGAGCCGGCCATAAAAATGAGTGAATAAACAAATAAAGGTTCTGAAACAAGAAAATAAAATAAAATAAAATAAAAAATTCTTAAAAAAAAATAATAAAAAAAATAAAAATATTCTCTGAGTAGTACTGCTATAGATGAGTGACTTTTGGTGGCAAGGGACAGGGAGTGTTTCCAACCAAATGAACTTGAGCAACGCTGTGAGCATGCTGTCCCCTCCTCTCCCACAGCCTCTGGAGACTCTAGGTTCTGAGATTCCACAGGAAAGAAGCCTACCTCATTTTATGAGGTAGAGTTTATAGAATCTGTCCGAGCACAGAACACAGTTTTCGCAAAACAGAAACCTCCCTCCATGTGATGGTCCCTGAGGTTATCACACTGATGAGGTAGAGGCGCTGCTACTAGGGTACAGTCAGTGAGTCCTTTTGTCGGGCAACCTACAAGTCAATAATAGGCAGAGCACAATGTGACCAGTCCTGTGACATCCTGTAGTCATCAGAATACAATTAAATAATAATTAGTGCTCTATGTGAAAAGTTTCAGCTAGGGCAAGACAGTACAGAGTCAGGAACTAACGGAAGTGGCACCTGATAGAAATGCCTTAATAGAATCTGACAGCAGAAAAATTGGACATTTTTATTAGAGTGTTCCATTTTGAAACTACTAGATTGGTTCTTTCCTCTCTTACAAGATGGTGGGTGAAAAACACTGAGGAGCCACACACTAAAGAGAAGAAACCCAAAGCCAAGAAGGTTGCTGCCAGTGTTACTGGTAAAAAGGGTAAGGTGAAGAAGGCAAAAATGTCCAAGAAGGGGCAGGCCCACTGCAGCTGAAATCCTGTCCTGGTTAGAGGAATTGGTGGATCCTCCTGATCTGCTAAGTATTCCAGAAAGGCTTTGTACAAGAGAAAGTACACAGCTGGTAAGCCAAAGGTTGAGAAGAAAAAGGGGAAAGTTCTTGCTATGAACACAAAGCCAGTTGGTGAGGACAAGAAAGGAGGTAGCCAGGTGCTTAACCTTTGAAGAGTGCCTAGATACTGCCCTGCTGAAGATGTGCCCCAAAAGCTCTTGAGCCATGGCAAGAAACCCTTCAGTCAGTGTGTGAGGAAACTTCGAGCTAGCATCGCTCCTGGAGGCAAGGGCTTATGCCACTGAGCTATCTCCCCAGCCCTACACCTGGCACCATCTTGATCATCCTCACCCAGTGTCACAGAGGCCAGAGAGTGGTCTGCCTGACGCAGTTGGCAGTGGCTTGCTACTTGGGACTGGGCCTCTTAGCCTTAATCGTGTTCCTCTACAAAGAACACACCAGAAATTTGTCACGGCCACCTCTACAAAAATTGCTATCAGCAAAGTAAAAATCCCCAGACACCTCACTGATGCTTATTTCAAAAAGTTGTGGAAACCCAGATACCAGGAGGGCAAGATATTTGACACTGAGAAAGAGAGATACCAGATTTCAGAGCGGTGCAAGGTGGATCAGAAAGCAGTGAACTCACAGATTTTAGCAAAAATCAAAGCTGTTCCTCAGCTCCGAGGCTACTTGTGATCTGTTTTTGCTCTGACAAATGGAGTTCATCCTCATAAAGTAGTGTTCTAAATTTCTTACTGGACACTTAATTAAATAACCGATACATTTTTAAAATATATAAACTACTAGATTGGTAAATTAGTACAGCCATTGAATAAAACTGTATGGAGAGTCCCTGAAAAGCTAGAAGCAGAATCACATGAGACAGCAGCTCCACTTAGTATTTCCCTAAAATATTTGAAATTAGTATGTTAAAGACATGTCTGCACTTTGCTGGAAGCCTCAGCTTCCCACTAGCAGACACTGTTTTAGTTACTGTTGCTGCTGGGGCAAATACCTGACAGGCAAGCTTAGGGAAGGGAAGGTTTACTTAGCTCACAGTTACTGGCGGGTTCATAGTTTAAGGCAGCCTGCATGACATAGCAAGACCTTGAGACACGGCAGCCATCCAGGATGATGTGCTGCATACCTCCAAGAGAGGCCACCAGGCCTGGGGGGGGCGTGGGGAGGTGCATGATCTCAGTTTAACGGTTTGCGCCTCTCTGGCCCAACCCCTCAAGCCCCGCCCTGGTCCTCTGGCCCCGCCCCTTAAGCCAATCCTTGACAGCCCCATGATTTACATGAGGCTTTGGGGGGACAACTAGATACAAACCATAACAGATAGGTGGGGAAAATGTGGACTATGCATGCTGTATTGGTGAGGGTTCTCTAGGCAAGCAGTCAGGATATAACATAGACAGACAGACAGACAGACAGAGGATAGATAGATAGATAGATAGGTAGATAGATGGATAGATAGATGATAGATAATAGAAAGAGAGAGAGAGAAGCTTGCAGAAGCAGGGGCATGATGATCCAGGATTTGTATCCTGGAGAACCAGAGGGTCTTCCTGCTTGGTCCAGGAAGCTGGAAGCCATAAAAACGCAGATTCAGCCCCATCCTCACACTGAAGGTCGGGAAGCTCCCTGAAGAGTCACTGGCGTGAGTCCAGGAAGACGCGCCTGCTCAAGCAGATGGGAACTCCTGCGATGCCAGCGGACCTCTTCCTTCTTCCTTTTATTCCGTCCGGCGGCAAGCCACCCCCGTCAGCAGAGGGTGCACTCTCAGTGTGCTGGCTTCCAGGCGAGTGATCTCTGCAAACCCCGAAGGCACGCCCAGAAGCGCCCTTCACTAGTCTGCTAGGTGGCTCTAAATCCAGTCAAGCTGCCATTAACTCTAGCCCACACAACAGAATGCTCTTTAGATGTTTTAGAAGAGGAAGCGTGGGTCATTCATAAAACACAGTGTTGATATTCAAGGATCACAGGCTGGCACCGCCAGCCCCAGCCACAAGCTAAACTTTAAGTGTGCCACAGGTTCATGATCAAAGACAAAGGTTAGCATTCGTATTAGCGATAGTGTTAGCAATAATGATAGCGTCAGCGTTAGGGATAAGGCTCATAATAGCGATAACAGCAGTGGCAGCGAGAGCGAAAGCAGTAGAGTTAGCGATAACATTTAGCGTTAGCATTAGCAATAGCGGTAGCGCTAGTGCTAGCAATAGCGGTAGCGTCAGCAATAGCGATAGCGTTAGCATTTGGCATTAGCATTTGGTGTTGGCAATTAGGGCACTAGTGTTTAGCATCAGTGCTAGCATTTCATATAACAATGAGGACACAGGAGGGCTGTGTGACGGCTGCATATGCAAGAAGGTTCATTATAGCAAAGGCACGCTGAACTTCGGGAATCTGCACTAGACCTTATGCACACTTGCCCTTTGCTCCTAGGAAGACATCCTATCTTCTAAGGTGGTCTGCTGTACAAATATATAGGCTGAGAAAAGATAGTCCAAAGGTAGAAGGACGAGACACATAGAGACAAGACAGGCTCATGTAAAAACGCTTCTGACACTAAGACTTTAGAAGTTGCTTAAATATGTAAGCGGCTGAGTGTGGTATTGTACACCTGTAATCCCAGCCCTCTGGGAGGCAGAGGTAGGACACGCATGAGTGTGAGCCCAATCTGGACAATTTAGTAATTTAATCATTTTAATAAGAGAGAGAGATAGAGAGTGCGAAAGTGAGAGAGAGAGAGAGAGAGAGAGAGAGAGAGAACAGGGAGGGAAAGAAGGAAGGAAGGAGGGAGGGAAGGAAGGAAGGAAGGAAGGAAGGAAGGAAGGAAGGAAGGAAGGAAGGAAGGAAGGGCAGTCTAGGGTTGTAGCTCAGTGAAGGGCCTGAGTCCCAACTGCAGCACCAATGAGATGGCTCTGTGGTGTATTGGCAAAGGTGTTGGTGCTTCTGTGCTTTGTTGAAACTGTAAATTTATAGTTAGCTTCCTTTGAAAGAAATGTGTTAATATGTACCAAAAGTTAAAAGGTATGTATCCCTTAATACAGTTGTTCCAAGTCTAGCATCTTTTTTTATGATACTAGGAATTGAATCCAGGTCCTTGTAATGAGCTACCCCTCCAGCCCTATTTTTACTTTTTATTTTTGTGATAGTACAAAAACTGATACCGCCAGGTGTTAAAATACAACGCTCGTC
>PVJA010039754.1:0-18948 GCA_004027025.1 Myocastor coypus | reverse complement strand
ACATTCAGCTTGGTCTTACACACTCCTGAGCCAATCCTCTATAAACTAAGCATTTTTCCTGAGTAACCGGCTTGTCATTGAACTTCCCAATGAAGCCCATAGTAGTGAGCTGAGGGTGGAGATTTAGAGCTGATGAAGGGTCCAAGGGTACCTGTTCCTGTGGCTGAGGTGTAGCCTTATACTTGTTTGAGACTAGAGCTTATGCTTTTGTTAATCTTAAAGCAGTTGGATCATATTGTTCTTTAACAGTGTTTCATAGAGTGCTACTTGATGCTTAGTGGCCAGGAGATCAGACTAAGACGTAGTAAACTAATGCTTGGGGCGGGGGGTGGTGTCAAGGGGCCTGCCTTGTACTGATGAAGGTGTAAACTTGTGTTAGAATTGCAGGAGTGCATATACTTCTTACTAAACCTAGGAGGTAGTTCACACCCAGCATCCTCTTATCCTGGATCTTTCACCTCATGGGGGAACCAAAGCAAAAAGGAAGAAGGCTCATACTAGTGGTAGAGACCTGATTGTTCTCCAAAATCTGTAGCATTCTTCCCCACGATTCTTTAATTTCTTAAAGAATAAATAATTTTCACCTATTCTATCCTATGGTTTAACAAAGTGATAGAAAATTTCATGAAACAGGATGATAAAAATGCAATAGTTGTTATGTAGCATAGAGTTGGCATCAAATTAGTTGTTCAGATTGCTAGATATAAGCATGCAAAATTGGTCAAAAATTAAGCATTAACCGTTCTTTGGAGAAGTACTGCCACCTGTCATCCATGATCTTTAAAGCTTACAGGGTCTGCCCAATTTTGAAGTTAAGGTTAGAAGTGATTTGCCTTGCAAGCTCTAAAATCCTCATTGCTATCCTGGCTCCTGAGTCTTTGTACATTTAAATCTGAAATGGTAACACTACAATTTCCAGAGTACCTGCTAATTCCTGGTCATCCCAGTCAATCATTGGGACGCTGATACGTAGGTGTCCAATTGTAGCCGATCTTATGACTTCTTGTACATTTCTACATCTTGTGTGGTATCTGTTCCTTATGCTTCTCTAGTAAAGCTCTTAATGTGGAGTTGGATGAGGAAGCATGCAGAGGGCATCTGCTCACTTGAGACTGAAGGGTTTTGCCTTAAGGTCTGAAGCTCACTGCAGTGTTTCCTGTAAGTATCAGTCATGCTCCCTTTTTGTGCTGAGTCAATCTAGGGGTCTCTCCTCACTAAAGATATCAAGTCACTGAATCAATCCAACCAAGCTAACACAATGTCTGGGCCACTACATAATCCCAATAGGATAGTATCCCTGCAAATCTTACTGTCACAGAGATGGAGAAGCGTGGGAATTCGAGGATAAGGCAAGCTACTGCTGGTTGGGGAGAAGGCAAACATACTGATCCTCACTGAAGAGGAAAGAACATATTTTCTAGATCTCTTGCTGTGCACAGGTAGGGGTCACTATTAACATGTACATTGCGTGACATCTGAGGTGGGTTAAGTATATAGTAGTTCTCATATGGCATGAGACCGCAAGTTCTAAATTGGAGGTACTCAGAGGTAAGGATGTTCTTTCCCATACTTGCTGAGTGAAGCATATGAGGGAAGGCCCCTCTTACTGTACTCATCAACTGGAACCAGTGGCCAAGAGGAAGTCTAGTATCCTGAGGAGCCTTCCTGGCTCCCAAGTCATACTCACTTTAGTAAAGCAGGCTGTTCTTATGGGCAGAGTTCTCCCCCCCTGCCCCAGAGGAAAAAGAACCAGCAAAACAATAGAAAACAAGGAATAGAACTTCAAATCAAGAATAGAAAGTTAACCATGGTTGTTATATCATGCATCGTTATCAAATTTGTCCAGATTCTTGTAGAAGTCCAGCTTGAGAAAAACACTGGCTCCTTCCCATGACCCTGGCTGAGTGCAAAGGCAAAGCAGTCCCTAGGAGGATCAGCCATGGCTGTGGGCCCTGTAGGGCCTGCTGATTCTAACAGGAGCTAGGTGTTGAGGAGCTCTAGAGTTCTGTTTTCTCATGAGATTCCCCAAAGGGACAATATATGGAAGGTTCTGGATGCTGTTAAATTAAGGCTTCAGAAATAATGAAGTTTCCATGTGATTGGTCATGAGACCGGAGAATGGGTACTTGCTCCCACCCGAACTTTTCTCTCAGGACTTCTGAGTATAGCCTCACTGATCTTGGAAAATATTTTCTCACACATGCTATCCTATGGTTTAGCAAAACGATCAGACATACGCTATGTGATCCAGCAGGGATCTGAATCTGAGTGACTTTTGTGCCTTTACTAGGATGCTGTGGTCATATTTAGCCTGTCTGGGCAGATGTCCCAGATCTCACTGCAATCCTGTATTCAGTGGTAACTGCACTGTTACATAGCTCAGTTTGGTCAACACTTGCATTCGTCATGTGGCTGAGTAGTGACTATCTGAGTGTTGATAGGCCAATGCTTTAATTTATCAGTGTTTTTTTTTTTTTTTTTTTTTTTTCGGAAGTGGCCCAGCATGGAGCCTGTCTTTGTTGTTTTCTCACTGTTTCCGTTATAGAATTAATATCCACGACCCCAAGGAGAGGTTTTCTTCCACTTGCTGAAACATCAGTGCAGGCAGCTGGTCCAGGGCAGGACAGCCTGGCAGATGGACCTTCTAAGTCTTCTCTGCTCTGGTCACCTTAGTTCTTTTGGACAGCAACATCCATACAATGAAAAAAAAAAATGCAACAGAATAAAAAGAGCCACATCGAAATATAGTCCTGTGGGATTTTGTCCTTCAATTCTACCATGACTATGCACACAAATGTGACACCTGCCGTCAGAAGGAAAACAGAGTTGGAAATAGGGTCCACCTCTGGAGTGTGCGCCAGTGGCGCTGGTGGTGGTGCTGCTCCGCTGCAGCTCGCCACACGGGGGCACGCTGATGTGCAATCTGAGGGGCGGGGTTAGAGAAGGATCTCACGACCAGCCCGGGCCCCACAGCATCTGGCTGGAGTCGGAAAGCAGGAAGGGCTGCTCGGGCTTCCACGTGGCACCCTCAACACACCGCTGTGTAGCGTTGACCAGCGCCAAACTCTGCCAACACGCTAGTCTCATTGGTGTTTTGAGAAAGGTCAATTCTTTCTCAAAATACTGGCCATTGTGGAAAAATACAGCAATTCATAACAAAATAGAATAAAGAGCCCACATCTCTTATCCTGGCCAGGATTCCTCTAGGTGTTTTCTTCAAATGGACGGGTATCGCCAGCCATGCAGACGTTTTGCTGGGCTGGAACTAAAAAATCCTAATTGATATTCTGGATGTTCATGAAATGTCATGATGCCTGAGGGTCTGTAAAGGAAGGTCTCAACCTTGGAGAATGGGTTGGACAGCCCTGCCTGCAGTGCTGCCACTGGCTGTGGTATGAATGTGAACCTTAATCTCCCCAAGCAGAGTTCTCTGACATACTTGGCTCATCTAGGGTGGTGCCCAGGAGTAATCCATCCTGTGGATGCTGCTGTGAGGTGGAGCTTTGTAGGTGCTGTGTCTATGGCATACAGCACAGGGGCAAAGTGAGGTAGGGATGGCTGTGATGGGTCCTACCTTGGAAGATCCTGGTCCATGTGAGATGTGTAGAGAGGGTCATTTCGGAGAAGACAGAAGGCAGTTCTTAGTTGTCAGTAAAGTGTTTGTATGAGTGACAAATGAACCTCTAGATACACATCTCGTGATCAAAATGGACATTGGCAGCTTCATTTAAAATTGTTTTAATGAAGCTTCAATATTCAGGACAGCTAGAAAGAAACTTTTCTTCATAGACTGGCCTAAGGCACTGACTCTCAATCATTTGTTCAGTACTCCATGTCTCGTGGCCATCTGCCTGTTGATTACTGATTCTAGCCTTTTAGGAAGAAGGTTTAGGTCTCTAACTTGTGGGATAGTGTCCTGATTGCTGCTTAGTGCCTTCTGCATGCCCAGGATGTATAGTGACCAGGAAATTCATGGCACTGGAGAGCATGAGAATTTGTGACACAGCCTACAGCCTGGGATTGGGGTTGTTGGTGCCATTGTCAAGGACAGTGCTGTTGAGGACCGGGGTTATTTTGGGAATTGTACAGCATGAACAGGGGATCTACTATCCCCTAAAGAGGTTAGATTTCAGTCTTGTGTATTCCTTTATGATTTGTTCCTTAATACAGTAAGGAGTTCTGCAAATTCTTCCATTAAAGATTTGCCATGACCTCGCTATCCTTAAGGCCCTTCAGGTACTAAGAGTCTCATGTCTGATCTCTGCTCAGTGATTAAAGTGGGTCAGAAACCCAGAATGGTGTGAGGTGCAGAGTAACTCAAAGTAGTGGCACACCTGCAGGGGACACCCTGTGTCCAGGAAACTGGGCACCAGAACTTGACAACTTTAGCTGATGGTATGTGTTTGTGATTGAAGATAATGGGGGCTGGGCAGCTGTTTCTTAGCACTTGAGCCGCCCCTCTTCATCTTTCTGTGTCCCTGAAGGGCCTCTGGATGGCTTTATGTTGTTGCAACATCAACTTAAGCCAGTGGTGTCCTTAGATAATCCTTAGATCTCACAAGTGAAAAGTCTCCTTCATTCAAGCTTTTCAAATTGGCCTTGAAACTTCAGTAAAGCTGGGCACTTAAGATTTCCTTTTGCATGATATTTTGGTGTGTAATGATACAGATGCAAATGATACCACTTTCCATTGCTAAAACAAAATACCTGTGTCTGAAAAGTATATAAAGAAAAGTTTAGCTTTGGGATCTTGGAGGCATGGTGTTTTTCTTATGCTGGGCTCCCACGAGGCTCTTGGGCAGACTGTAGTACAATGGTGGCATACATACTGGGTAAAATGAGGAAAAAGCCAGATTTGTTCTTTCACAATCCACTCTAACCAGGAACCTGCGTAAACAGCATTAATAAACCCCTTTCAAGGACAGGGTCTCTAATGATGAAGACTTCCTGAGGATGTAGTCTCGAGATCTAAGAAGCTTTGGGGGAGCAGACTATATCCAAACCAAAGTGGATTGCTTTATCGATCAAAAATAGAGACTGATATTTCCAATGTGATGCATCTCATCAAAGAATTGAGGACAAAAACATAATCATGCTAGCAAGAGCAGAAGAAGCATTTGTTAAAATACAACCTTCATGATAAAAACTCAACAAATTACATACAAAAGGGAAGCATCTCAGCACAACAAAGGCATTATATAGTCCTGTAGCTAACACCATACCAAATAGGGAAAAGCTGAAGGCTTTTTCTTTAAGATGGGAACAGGAAAAGAGTGCTCACGTTCACCACTTTTGTTCAGCATGGTCCTAGAAACTCTCGCCAGAGGCATTTAGATAAAAAGCATCCATATTGGAAAGAAGTAACTTGTGTTCCTTTTTGTGGGTGACGTAATCTTACATAACAAACTGCAAAGGCACCACTCGTATAAGAACTTTGCTGACAACTGAGAACTGAGAACCAGAGAACAAGTTAGAGACCCTAGCTTTCTTCCTTAAAGGCTAGAACTAAAGCAAATCAAGTGTTGTTGGAAATTGAGTTGTAGGATATGAAATTGAGATGTAAGAAACCATCACTGCTTATATTTGCTGGAAGAAATGAAGGAAGCAGGTCTAGTAGCATAGGTACAAAGAGAGACCTAGCAATAACTTTTGCTTGCAAGAGAAACTTTCCTAGTGAGGCAGGGGCTTATGCCTGCTTTCACTCTTGAAGGAGCAAATGTTTCTTATATCTGAAATTTGAAAATATGAACGCCTATTTGGGCTCCTTAGAATGCACGGGGAGAGATGGCAATTGTAATGTGTAAGTTTTTCTAGAGTGCCTCAGTAGCAACATCTGAATGGGCAGAAAACAAGACCATGCAGGGCCAGGAGTAGAATTTGATGCTTTTGTAACACATGTTGTAGCTGGTACCCTAGGCAGCTCTGGAGCTAATGAAGTTCCAAAGCATTCTCAATTGAGCTAGCTGGGTTTTCACTCTTCCTTGCTGGTAGGGGTTGGATCTGGTCTTCCAGGGGGAAGGGCTCCTATGAGCAGCTGAGGCTCTTGGCCCTTGGGATCTTGCTTTACAAAGTTCATCAGTGGCCTTGCTCAAGGTGCATCTCAGGAAGAGTATGCATCAGGTGTTCTGGGCCAAGTAGCTTCTGGTTGAGACTTTTCATCCTGTCCTCTTCCCCACCTTCATCCTGTCACCTTGGAGCAGGGTTTCAAGGCTGGCAATTCCAAAGCCATAGTTCCCAACCAAGGAAGGCTCAGGTGATGACTCGCAAAGGCTCCAGGGTGGTTTGCTTTGTCTTGGTGAAACGGAATCAATGGATGAGACTGTGCTGAAGGGTGCTGAGTACTATTGCTCGACTACTGGCACCTCTGTTCCATTAACAGGAACATCGTCAATCTTTTCTGCTGTTGCTCTACCTTTCTGTTAACTCACTACTATTATGGGATGTTGTACTATACATACAACTATTTTCTCTTAGTTCAAGTCAAAGAAATATTTGTTCCAATAGTCCTTAAAAAACTTATGTCTGCATCTTGTACTTTGAACTACTATGAAGACAACAATATGCATAGTGTTGATTATTGTGGTTGTCCTACTGTGTTCTGAAACCATTTCATTGATATTTCTTGTTGAAATTAATAAAATAAAATATTTCTGCAGCTATTAGCACCCATACCTTAGCTGATAACACCAAATGAAACAAAGTAAGTGAATCGACCAAGTCTGACAAGTACTGCAGGGCTCACAAATGAATTTTCATTCTTTTGGGGCTGCAGAACTCTGCTGCTTTCTCTGAGCAGAGGTAGAATGCTTATTTGCCTTTACTTGGTCTCAGGAACTTCTGAATGGAAGGGACAAGGAAAACTCAACACACCGTTGCTGTAAATCATTTGAGGCTGAGGATGTAAAGCTCTGAAGGGATGTGTGGGTTTCACATGGTATAGTGGGTTTATAACTGGTTTGCCAGGCAAACCTGTGACAGCTTCATAGGTGTAGCTTGGGGAATGTTGCCTTGAACCTACTCAGACCTGGACTTGAGATGGCCCTGAAATGTGTCATGCTGGAATAGCAAGTGACTAATGCCATATGTTCTTTATGCTGTGTTCCAGATGTGGTCTCTGATGACCCTGATGGACTGTTACTGCTAGTATATCATGGCCAGTGTGATGGCGCCTTTGATAAGCTCATAGTTGCTTTTGAGCTCCCTTACTGGGAGCTAACAAACGGTGATGTCTGGGAGCATTGCCCCTGCTGTACCACACTAATATCCAGGGGTGGACAGCAAGCCACTGCTCTGTCATGTTCTGCTCTCCTGCTGCTCTGCTGCAGCGTGTAGCTCCCAGTGGTCCCACATCCAGCACTGATAAAAAACTGAAGCAGTTTAAAATAATTTGAAAAAGGGAAAGGAGGTAGAACAGACCTGGAAGACAGCCACCCTGCATGGGCAGGGAGTGTTCAAAGTGAGTACCTCGTGAGTTCTTGACTGCAGCGTTCTGCTACCTTGTCCAACTGGGCTCCTAGAATCTGACTGGTTTCCTGGTTTGCCTTGCGTCCTAATGCTGATTTTTTTTTTTTTTTCCAACTATGTGAACTTTTCCTTGGTGGAAGGAAAGGTGGTGAGGGGTACCTTAAGGACATGTAGTTCAGGTTTAAGGATGAAGGGGGAAGTTGGTGATGGTGATCCTGCTTCCTGGGTACTTCCAGGTACTGAGTTCTGGCCTTTGTCTTCATAATTGTCTGAGTTTAGCTGGCTTTGCTCTTTTAATCACTGGAGACTGGCTGTGGAGGTCCAAGTTGTCTTGCCAATTTTGAATAAAGCTCAGTGAGGACTTCCTTGTCTCTATCTATGGGATATCTCCTGTCCCTGAAATATGTTTGAATATCACCAGGTACCTGAATTGCAATAGGTATGTGTTTCACCTAAAATATCAGTGTCCTTGAGGGTGTGGTTCTGATCATAGGCCTTGAGCGTGCTGAGCTTCCACTGTCTTGTAGAGCTCCTCTGGTCTTAATCTCCTGGAGTGGGCTCTTTGCTGTTAGGTGGCTTGGCATTGTGAATGCCTTCTGAGGTGCCACATAATGTAGCCAGCTTCACATGCCTAATAAACGTACAAGGAAGGTATGTTAAGGGATACTTGGACTGGGTAGGTTGATGTCTTGAGCAGATGGAATCCAGGGCTGTACTACTGTACTGGAGTGACACGAACATGGGCAAGGGTAGACCTCCATGACACATCAGTAACCTCTTTCTGACACTGGGCCTAGGTCACTCAGGAGGCCTCAGTGGGAATTTTAAGGGCTAAGTTATTAAAATGAAATTTAATATATGAAAATATCTTCAAGATATATCGACTTATATATGAAGTCTTCTAGTTTATCATTCTTTATAACTGAGTAATATTCCATTGTATGAAAATAGCACATCTTTTTCAACCATTCTTCACGTGATGGGTACTTTGGCTGTTTCCAAGATTTGGCTATCACAAATTGTACTATTATGAACATAGGTGCGCAGATGTCACTGTGATAAGATGTTTTCAGTTCTGGGAAAAGTCCCAGTAGGGGATAGCTGAATTGAATGGGATTCCCAGTTCTAGTTTAAGGAGTCTCCACACTGCTTTCCATAATGGTTGCACCAGTCTGCATTCCCACCAGCAGTGGAGAAGTGTTCCTGTTAATGAAATTTAATATAATCAAGGGATAAATGCAGATTTTTCAGATGTGTGGGCATGTGATATGTCTGAGTTGTGCGTGTGCAAAAATGTTCAGTGGTAGCTCATTTGGAACTCGGGGTGGCTTACAAATGGCTGCTCTAGTACTACTGGCTTCTACAGAGGCTACTACCCACTGTCTGCCAGACGGGCACGTCACTAAAGGAACTCTGAAAGCTACAAGCAAAGCCCATCACATTCATTGCTTGCATTATTGCTGTTTTTCTATTTGAACTGTTGTGATACATGTCTGAGACCCCGCCCTGAACCTAAAAGGTCAATGAGTGTGAGCGACAGTCCAACTCATGGTAAGGTAGAGAAGGATGATGTTTTTAGGGAGGCCAGGCACAGCATAATGCCAAATGTTCAGGAAGCTGTACAGATTGTCCCGTTTTTAAAATAACTAGAGTCATTGCGTCAAATGCAGCACATGTAACAGCTGCCGATGCTCCATGAAGTTAGGTTGAATGGCTTCTCTGAAGCATTGGCACTTAACAGAAATGCTAGACTCGTGAAGATCACTCCAGTGACTATGGGCAAGGTGAACAAAGAACCACAAGGGCTGCGTTTCCTTGAGAAATATCCCATCGGAGGTGTAAACATTAGGCAGCTGCAGAAGATAACTGGCATCTGTGAGGGAGCTTGTGTGGAAAGCACAGCACATAAGGATCATGGATGGAGAACCAGGACCAGGAGTGAGGAAACATTGACATCCTGGGTCTATGAATCCAGTTCTTTTATTAAGCAAGGGATAACTAGCATTTGGAACACACCAAGACATGCTATTGTCGATAGCATGGTTGTCTTGCACTTTAAGAAAGAGGACAGTGAGAAAAGGAATACAGTGTGTAAACCAAGGACACTTTAGGACACTGAAGGACACTTCTTGACTTTCAGTTCCATGTGCAAGCCAGCCAAGGGAGGACGGTGCCAGAACCTGCCATGACTGGGTGGTGAGATCCATCAGTGGTAGCCTGGCATAGGGAGCACCTTTGGGGTACCATCTCAAAGCTGATGCACTGTGGGAACAGATTTTTTGCTGCCAATAAGGACTGGTTGATATGAGTAGTGATAAGGATGATTGTCTGGAGCTTGGGAGGTCTTTGTGGAAAATGAGGGAACAATACACTTTACTAGGTTTTTATGAAATTGTTCAAGGAACATGTTATCCAGCCCTATGTCTAGATTGTCAGGGCCAATACTGTGTGTTACTTGCCTTTATGATAGCTTATATCCAAGGACCTGTCTTTGTACTTGATGTATAAGAATATTTTTCTGGGGTGTCTTGTGGTGTTAGACTATATACTGTCATTATATTTTTGTTATGGATCTTCATTAATCCGACATGTGTCCTAGATCACTCTTAGGAAGAGAGATCCAGTGAAAGAGGGTCAAGTGCTTCAGCAGGTGATTATTAGCAGTTACCATGCTGTATCCTAAAATATTTCAGATGGCGTTTATTCCTTGACATACTGAGTTTCTTCTATAGAATTGACCTGCATGACTGACAAGTTCCCCACTCTGTCTGAAGACCTCTATTACTCTAATGTGAACTACAACATTTTGCTACCCTTTCCATGTTGATTCCAACAAAATTATAGATGAGAATCCAGCGTATGGCTGGATGTCTTGGTACATTTTTTCTGAACTTGTAGTAGAGGGAAATGAATGGGGTTCATTTTTGACTTTTGCTCCCATTTTACATTTTTCCTTTCTGTATAAAATTTTATGTCCCTAGGCTTAGGGTCCTGGTGCTCGGCAGCTATGAGATCCTTCTTCAGTTTGAGGAGATTCAGGAGTTTCAAACTTCCCAGACTTGGAGAGGTGTTGCTACCTAACTCAAGGGGCGCCATCAGACCTCAGCCCAGTGACCTCAGCCCGTGGAGCCATGTGACATTGCAATTGGGAACATCTTTTTTTTTTTTTTTTTTTTGAGAGGGAAAGGGGCTTTATTTTTTCTTGGAGTACATGGAGAGAATTTGGGGAAGATAAGAAATTCTGAATTGGAATAAAGGGAAACTCAGGGTTTTATGGCCTTTTGCCAGTGGTGGGGTTTGAGGAGGACGTTTACCTGCACCCGAGGAGCTGACTGGGGCCTTCCCTGAGGTGCCAGGACAGGTGAAAGGAAACTGCACCCTGGGCTGAGTGGGAGAAGGGGAAGTGGTGTTTGGGAAGAGAAGCTGTTGTTTGGGGGGCTTCAGCCATATTAGATGACCACCATAATGATTCAGCAATTCCTACAAGGCTAGAACCTATCATTCCCATCTTTTGGTTATTATATAAAGGATGATGTGTCTCTTAGACTGCTTCCTGCCGAACTGGGGTGTCATCTTGGTGAGGGGAGTTGACAGGACGACAGTTCATGCCCCTGTAGAAGTTAGTGCCTGGTGTTTCAGCTAGGACTAGAAGTTTATCAATAGTGATGGCTTGCATCACATCGGAGACACAAGAAGCCTAAAAAGTGATCTCTGGAATGGTAGGCTGACTGCTCCGTGTGCCACTCCAAATTAATCTATGCCCCGGTGTGGCCAGAGAGGGAGAGTGGGAAGGGCGGCTTGGGCTTTCACATGGCATCCTCAACACACCACTAAGCAGCATTGAGAATCACCAAACCTTACACACACTCTATGTGCTTCTGGTCAATGATCAATCAATGTGCAGAGCTCTTCTACCTGCCCCTGCACCCCTTGGGAGCATCCTTTTGGATCATGCTTTATACAGCATTTATGAGGCACCATAAAATACATAGGTTTCAAAGATGGCTTGCATGAATGTGTTAGAACTTGGCAACGTCTGGAAGTTAGAGAAATAGATGTTTGAAAACAGTTATAAGGACACAGGCTCTTGAGTGCTTGGGATTACAGATTAGCCTGATTCCATACCTGTTTACAAACTTTAGCACAGAAAGTTTACCTGGGAGAACCACAGAAATGGGGATGATGGGCTCTGAGACTTGGTTGCAAGTTTTTATAGTTGGTGTTTGCAAGAGAAAGAGACTTACTGCAAGCCACAGATTTCCAAGCTTAGTTGTCAGTGTCCACCCACAGGGTCAAATTCAGAAGACTGTAAGGGGTCTGTTTATATCCTAGAAATCTGAAGAATACAGGGTAACCTCCATATTGGGAAGCTAAAAACTTGCAAGTAAGACTGAAGCATCGGCGCCGGAAAGCTCAGAGGCATTGCTGGAAGCTAGAGGTTTTGCCGCGATGCTGAAAGGCCAGTGCTAAAAGCTGAAGACTGCATGAAGGAGGCCACGAAACAGCCACGATGAGGGTGAAGACTGGAGCCCCTTGAGAGCTGCAGCCATCCCTGGGGAGGGCAAGAGTCAGAGCCAGAACTGCACTGAGGAAAATAGCCAAAGTTCCTCCAAGGAAACTTGGCCACAATGGGAGTTTTCCAAGGAGAATTACTATGAAATCTGTGCATTCTTTTTATACAGTTCAGTCAACAAGCCTCCTAGGTGGGTCTTCCACATCCAGAACCATGTTGACTCAGCTGGGTGTCCCCACTCAAATTGACAATTAGTCACCACCCATAATATTATAGAGGTTGGTTTACGTAGTCACAGCTTGAAGAGGATGCCAAAGAGGCCACTGCAATGGACATGTCCCAAGGAAAGGGGCTAGAGCCAGACAGTTGGATTATTTTAATGTCTTTTTTTTTTTTTTTTAGAACAAATCAGGTATATTTCTATTGGACTACCTGATACAGAAGATAGTATAGTATGATGGATGGATAGTATAAATGACAAATAATACAAATATATTTTTTAACAAAAAAGCTAACACAGCTTTCACTTAGAAACAAACTCTTGCATGACTGCATTACTGAGCAAAAAAGCTGAAGCATAACACCTTTTTCTTAAACATGTATCAGGAAATAGGTAGGAAGGCACTACTTGGTTTAAAAAAAAAAACTGACCTCCCTTTAGGGCCTGCTCATAGAGGTGTAAACAATGTAAATGGGTCTACCGTTATCAGCTGTCCTATTTTATCTTTGTCACCTGTTATGTTCTGGGATCACACATTCACCTGCCAATATACCTGGGAAGGGAAGCTATATCACAGTTACTTCTGAGTTCTTGGCAGGCAGGACTAGAGAAGAGTAATTTGGAATAAGACTTATGTCCTACTTAGATAGCACTAGTATGCCTTTAATAACAAGCTAAGCTACAATAGATACTGCTTGGAAGTTACTCTTTGGTTTTAGTTTTTGTGATTTGTAGAGCTGTTTGATTCACTTGCTTATAGTACAATCCTGCCAGAAAGCACTAAAGGACAGGATACCCATGACTCCTACAACACTGAACTTTTCAAGTTTTACTGCATCCACAGTAAGTCAGAAGTTCTTAGAAACACAAACACACAAACAAAAATGTAAATGGAAAAATTCTTCTAAAAGTGGCAGGTGTCAATACCTTCAGTAGGGAAGGAGATAGAGAACCGCCCTTCCCTCAAAAAAACAAACCAAAAACAAAAAAACAAAAACAGAAAACCTCAAACATGTTCATGTGCAGGAAATGGTTCAAGTCTTTGGATTTAAAAATAAGTTCCCCTCAGAAAAGCTGGCTATCATGGAATTTTCAAAATGTTTCTTTTGCCCCCTCCCAAATGAACCTGAAAGGCCCTAATGCAAAGCTTTAACAGTTACGAGATGCTATAAGTGATGCTCAGAGCAGCCAAAGGGAAAAAGATGAACGCATCTTCCATTTGCTTACAGTTTATAGCACAGCCTCTTCACCTGTTGGATCGATAAAAACCACTGAAGTAACAGAAGCACTCTGAAACACAGAGGTAAAGTACTGAACATATTACCTAAACAGTAGCAGGACTCCATGGCTAGGAAAATTTTCTAAACAGTAAAATGATTACAAGATCAATCTCTCTCTCCAACATAAAACATCGGAAACGATTTACAAGTAGACATAGCCATAACTGAAAATTAGAAGACAGAGAATGCAAGGTCAAGACAATGCTGTAGGTTGAACAGTATTCCATGAGGCTAGAAAATCTAAGTTTGAAAGCCTTAGCAAAATAACAGTTTTCTTCATAAATCACTTATTTATCATATGACCACATGTTGAATCATTTTCTTTCCACATACTGAGGAATCTCAGTCAGCCTTTAAGCATTCTGCATTTCTTTGCCAATCTTATACCTGAGTATCTTGTTCCAGTTGATTTTGGTGCGGGTAACCAGGGGCTGCCGGTGCAAGGCCTTGAATGTGGTGTCTGACATGGTTTGATAGTTACACTAATTGCTGTCTGATACTCACTTTCTGCATTCTCTATGATTTTAATAAACTCCTTGGCAGTTTGGGCTCCATTCGACACATTTATTGAATCTTGCACATCTTTATGACTAGCCAATTGAACATTGCCATCTTCATAATCGTGAACCTGAATCTTTTTTTTTTTTTTAATTTTTAATTTTATTTTTTTTTGTTTCAGAACTTTTGTTGATTTATTTATTCTTATGGCCGGCTCACCCTGCCCTGAAGGCAGGGCTGGCGCAGCATGTGGTGCCGGGGATTGAACCGAAGTCCCTGCAGCAGCCCAAGCTTTCCTAAGCAGGCACTTTAGACCACTGAGCCATCCTGCCAGGCCCCATGAACCTGAATCTTGAGCACTCTAACTACCTGGGCCGCAGATGGTATGATGGTGAACTTCCACTCTGACCTCCAATGACCATTCCAAAAATTTTTAGGCTGGAACTGGTGGCTTTCAATACATGCAATAATAGTCTGTTGCCCATCTATAATTTTAGCATATATAGTGCAGAAGCTATTGGAATAATGATCTTTCACATAGGCTTTTAAAACACTGTCACAGGATTCTCTCCAAGACTTCAAACTTCAATCTATTTCTTCTGGATGGGGGTCACTTGCTTCTTTCTGTAAGTGATCGAACTTAAAGGAAACTTTGTTTCTTGGATCTAAAAATCTGCTATTTTCGAGATCACCATGCTCTGTAATTAAAACCTGATCTTCATATCCTATCTTCACAGGTGTGAACTGATGCATGTTATACTGGGCAAATGGATGAGCTGTACCTTCCCTGAGGAGATAGTCATTGTTAAGTAGTAGCTGTACATCATTGAATACTTCATTAAACTCCCCTGGGGGTGGGTGCATGAGTGATGAATTTAGCAGCTATGCGTACCTTCTCCTCATCCGACACCTGATCCTTAAAGTCCGCCATCTTGGGCTGCTCTGTTAATAATTTTATTGAAAGTGGCAGTAGTGCATAGCAGAAGGCAGGGTGGTCCACCAAGCCTGGAAGGAAAAGATGGGCTACACTCCGGGCAGCATGCTTCAGCAAGAGAGTAGAGCTCCCTTAGCTTTGGATGCTTCTTTGATTTACATGGAGAACTCTAGCAGGTATTACTGAGCGTGGTATCCCAGGTTCTCCAAGTGTTCTGTTGCTTGTTTGCAGAGTGAGTGCTTCTCAAGCTGTGACCAAATGAATCAGGTTACTAAATGGTGTGAGAAATGGACAAGACATCACATGACTGTGTAGAGAGGAAACCAGTCATGGACTCCCTCAATGAGGAGATGCAGGCCAGAGACCAGACTCCCTGAGTGAAGAGACCTGGGCCAGCGAGCACAGGCTCCCGCAGTGAAGAGACATGGGTCAGAGACCAGACTCCCTGAGTGAAGAGACCTGGGCCAGCGAGCACAGGCTCCCGCAGTGAAGAGACATGGGTCAGAGAGCACAGGTTCCCTCAGTGAAGAGACACGGGCCAGTGAGCACAGGCTCCCACAGTGAAGAGACACGGGCCAGCGAGCACAGGCTGCCTCAGTGAAGAGACACGGGCCAGAGACCAGACTCCCATGATAAGTGGTCAGACTCTTTTCATGAACATTCTCTGATAAGGGTCAGAAATATCCTGTGATTTATAAATGCATGTGAGCATGCCTTTGAGAGAAGGTCAGGTTTTTGCCTTCTTTCTTACACCTTCTAGTCCAAGTACTTGGGCATCTTCATGTTAATATTTTTATTTTGAAGACAGGGTCTTTCTATGTAGTCCAGGCTGGTCTTAAACTCGTTAGCCCAGACATGACTCAAACTTGTGGCCTACTTAGCATTTATTGTTCAATAAAATTCAAAATTAAAATTTGTCTCAAAAGAAATATTCTAAAGGATAAATATGGGCTTGGTGCATCCATGTTTGTGGGCATTTGACCAAAGAAGCTGTGTTCTGTAAGTGGACTCCTAAAGAACCTGGTCATGGATATTCCACCAGCAGATTTGCATTAAAGGTTGGCCATGTCCTATGCCTAGTGCACAGAAGGTGGTTTTACAAAGAACAGCCCAATGGGTAAGAAGAGCCTTCATTGTGTGATCGGAAGCCTCAGAAAAAGGCATATACACAGAATAGTCTTTAAAGTAGAAATCTACTCAATGAACTGCTTAACTATTCAAGTTTCTTATACTGAGTTTGCAGACCTATAATGACCAGTATTTAAGTGGGACCAATGTAGAACAGCAAATCTTAACATATGGTCTATATTTGGGGTCCTACATATGCAAAACAGATTTTTTGAAATCACATAGCTATAGCAGTTTATGTGGAAGTTGGGCCTGGTGGCACATGATGCATGCAATCCCAGCACTCAACAGGCTGAGGCAGGAAGATTGCCACAAGTTTGAGTCATTTCTGGGCTAACTAGAAAAGGAAAGCCTATTTAATCCAGCTATCCCCCTACTGGGAATTTTCCCAGAAGAACTGAAAACATTCTATCATAGTGATATCTGTACACCAATGTTTGTAGCAGCATAATTTGTAATAGTCAAATCCTGACCAGTGTCGTGCAGTGAAAGTGTTCTCTTTGTAGCACTTTAATCCGTGGAATGTAATCTGTCTGCAGAATTTGCAGGGCATAAGTTGGGTGGGGGCAGCAAAGGTGTCGGTGCTCCATGCGGCTCTGATGGTACCTACACGGGGGAGGAGGATTAGCTTGGCAATCACTGAAGGCAAAGGCCTATAAACTTCATGGGTTTGTCTTGAGGCTTATGTTTGATTTTGCTCCTTGGAGAATGTGGTCGTTGGTGGGCTGCTCCTAGTCGGCAAAGGAATTTTCTGCTAGCAAAGCAGAAATGCAAAGCTCGGCAGAGAAAAGGCACCTGATCAGTGCCTCCAACCCATGGGCTGAATAGTGCTTCACTGTTTTGGGGGTCTGTGTATTACAGAAAGATGTTTAATAGAATCCCTTGGCAACTAGCTGCTGGTAGGACCCTTCACATTTGACAAGAACATCTGTACATATGTCCTAGTTTTCCTGGGGAGCAAGATATATCCTGGTAGAGAAATCACTAGCTTCAGGTCCCTGAAGAGACACCGGAGCATTTTGCAGCTGTTGTGGTATGGGGCTTTCATTAATGTACTTGATGCTTGTCTTAAACATGTTATAAAGGTGGGGAAGTAGAATATTTTGGAGAGTGGCCCTGTAATTTGCATGGCAAGCTAAATCCTTCCCTCTTTAAAAATATCCTCAGTTTGCCTTCTGGGCCTGAGATATACATCATGTTCTCCTCACTTTGAAGTGCATTTTTATCAGTGATTCTTGAACTTGTAGCTCAAAGTCATGTGTTCAACATGGATGTCAGGGCTCTGAGTCTGGATATCCTAATGTGAGACATGGCCCTCTCGGCTGTCTGGTGGTGCAGTCAGTGAAGCTCTTGAAACTCTGAAAGGACAGCTGAGAATGAGGAAGTGAAGATGAGTTGAGCTTCAGAAAACTGAGGCCAGGTGGAGCCCCTGCCCTTGGTGGGGAAAAGGACTTGCCAAACATTACAGCAAATTTATTTGTACAACTGGCATAGAAAACAATTTCTTGAGGATTTAAGCGGGGAGAGTAAGAGCTGGAATAGCAAGAACCTAATCTTCAACAAAACATCGTGCCTTGGTTTTTACACGGCTAACGAGAAGGAAAAGTGCCTGCGTTCTCTCAGGGGAAGGCTGAGACTCTGCGCGTCGGATTCCTGAGCCGTGTAGACTTGTCATGGTGTTCTGCCAGACTCGTGAGCAGTGAGCTTGTCCCAGACACCCAGAAGCTTTGCTTCTTACATCTCCCTCTTTGCGGGTTTATAGTTGAAGCTTTTGATGGTGTCTTAAAGTGAGAGCAACAGTGGCTCCAGGATGGCCACAGAAAGGTGAAGGAATAGATGGAATGCAGTTCTGTTGAGGTTGGGCCACCCGAGTGGGGTAGGCTTCAGGGGTCCTAAGGGCCTCTCCAAGGAATCTCTTTGGCAATCTTCACCTGTCATCTCACTCCCTCAGTGGAAGCTGCAGATTCCAAGTCAGTTAGGGTGTGTGTATGCTGAATCCTTCCTGTGAGACTTGAACCCTGAGCTGATGCTAAGGCGCCCCATATAGGAAACTACTGGCAGACATAACTAGATTTTAATACATTCACCCTAGGGCTGTACACTGATGACTGATCCGACAGCTTGTGTGGCCTGGTGTGACTGTGACATCCAATATATCTAGTGTTCCCACCAGCTTGAGGCACTAGTAAAAGCCTGAGGACTGGCTGAGCACATGATTGTGGAAAGGGCCTGGCAGTCTGGTCTGAGGTGAGAGGGTTTTCACCAAGGTGTTAGGCCTTTGACCTCTGACCTCTGAATGCCAGCCAAAATAAGTGTCTTGTGGGTTCCTGTGTAACTAACTGTCCAGTAGATTGCCACTAGGTCCTGAGGCGATCACAGTAGATCTGGCTAAAAACAGCCAGCAATGCCCATGTCACAGACTGGATGTTGGGCTGCTTTGAAATGTCCAGAATAGCCCAGTGTCCTTAACCCCAGTCTGTCTCAAGCCAGGGGACAAAATGAAGACACATATGTCAAGGTATAATATATTGTCCCTAGTGAAACTTGGAGCTCATTTGGTAGTGACTGAACCTATTAGCACTCTGATGGATTAAATGTCTTGGTTAGTTTGTTTGCTGGGCCAAAATACCTCTGACACCCACCAGTTAGAGGAGGAAAATTTTGTTAGGTTCCAGGGCAAGGTGGCATGGCCGACTGAGATTGCCCAGGAGGCAGGAGGCAGGAAGCAGGAAGCCTGTATCCCCTATTGCCTCCCTCCCTCCCTATTCCACCCAAGCTACAAGAGCACTTCTTGGTGCCCCCAGCACCATGTGGGGCTTCCATATTCAATAAATCCAGTCACTCTCCAAACCATACCAGTCAGATCAGTGGACTGACCCAATTGCCATACTCACGATCCAGGGTCATGTGT
>PVJA010039753.1:0-18986 GCA_004027025.1 Myocastor coypus | reverse complement strand
GGGAAAATGTTGGGGAAATGACAATTTCTGGCTTGTGCAAGTAATTAAGAACATTAAAATTGTTTGCTGTTCTTTATTCTGGTTCATGTGCTGCTAATATCCCTGAGAATCATCTACTCTTTAACATCTACATTTTCTCAGACCATCTACACTTGCTACTACGGATTAAATCAGGAGACTGCAAATCTGATTGTTGGTTTTCTTTACATTAATGGAGGAAAGAATAGTTTATAAAAATGAGACCCCACCACTTAAAGGATTGACATTGTAGATAAAGCCACCAAAAAATGGCATGTCAGCATAGATTTTCCTTGCACTACTATTGGATTTGGTTTTTTCCAAATAGCTTACCTCCATATGTGTTGACAGAAAGATGGATAAACCACTAGGGAGAAATTAACTTTATAATGTTAAATGAAGCTAATTGTTTTCTTGGTCTCTGATTACCATGGAATGGTACTTTAAAAGAGGGCTAGGTAAGACATGCCCTTCATTTTTTTTTTTTTTTTCCCAAGAGACTTTGCCTTTTTTTTCTGACAAGCTGCAGAGCTGGCTATTCTAGATCAGAACAGATAGTGATCCAAAGTGAGGGATGGTAGACAGCTGCCTATTACAGAAGTGGGTGCCTTTCTTCTAGTAATTGATGGCACAAGTTTACACAAATTAGGAAGGACTTCAAAGACATAAATAACACTATCAGTCACTTTGATTCATTTGATATTAATAGAATACTCCATGCTGCAACAACAGTACAGTTTTTTCAGGTGTACATGGAGTATTTATTAGTGATAGACTACATTTTGAGATATAATGTTAGTTTCAGTGAATGTAAAAATGTTGAAGATTCAAATTATGTTCATCACCACAGAAGATTTAAAATAAAACAATGTTGAAAAGACATCTGGAATCTCTCAAAATATCTGGAAGTTCCAAAAGTACATGGAAATCAAACAGCATTCTCCTAATATAATGATAAAATAGAAACCACAAATTTAATTTGATTTTTCTGTTTAAATGCCGCTTATTGCTATGCAGCAGTGCTGGGTATTGGTGGTACACACCTGAACTCACTACACTTGAGAGGCTGAGGCAGAGGGATTAATATGATTTTAAGGTCAGACTGAAATTAAGTAACGACCCTGTCTCCCACAAAATAAAACATGCAGAGGTAACCGTGTGCTACATATACATGTACGACTGTTGATAGTGACATTGCCTTTGAGTTTATACTCATGTAGTACACAATGCATTTTAAAATGTTGTTGGATTGAGGATGTACTTATGCATTTGACTTGTTTGTATATCCCAAACTTGTCTGTTAACCAGACTGACAAAAATGTACTTGAAGCGTTGTGATATATTTTAAGGATGTTACCAATCTCCTTGAATATAATTTAGCTTTACATTTCAGTGGTATTTTTGGATATTTTTTATTAAACTTACCAGTTTTCCAGTGTCGTTTGGTTTTTCAGATCTATGGCTCATTGATTTGTCACCTTTAGTCTGTCACCATAACTGGATACTCTCTGAACAAGAACCCTTGCCACCTGGTGTTTTTCAAACAAACACTTACAGTTGGCCAAGTAAAAAGCAGTAGTACCTGGATTCAACAAGCAGAATCTTGGTTTGCTATGCACACTTGTAATCACAGGCACTTGGCTTATACGGGAGGATCACAAGTTTTAGGTCCTGCAAACGCACTTACACTTTGTCATAAAGAAAATAATTTTTAAAGAGCTGGGCAAGTAAGCCAGTAGAAAGGCCAGCATTGAAAAAAGGTAAAAAATTTGTATTAACCAAATAAAAAGAATACATCAAAAGGAATGCTTTGTTTTATTGGTAAATCATTTAAGTATATATTGTAGGTGAATAGTATGCAGTTAGATAGCAGTGAGTGAGGTGATGAATTCTTACTGTGCGTCTAAATCAGTCCCGAAGAGTATTTATTTATTTATTTGCTTGTTTGTTTATTTATTTTGCAGGACCAGGAATTGAACTCAGACCCTTGCATTTGCCAGTTCTACTGAGCTATCTCCCCAGCCCCCTGAAATGTCTTTAATATGTAGAAATTTATATTAGATTTAATCAGACATGTAAAACTCTTAAGAAAAAATATAGTTACTTGTAGGTTCCTGAGTGAACTTTTTTGGTGTGTTTCTTTCTCCTAGAAATATAAATTATTTTCAATCCTGTTAAACTGATGGAAATTTTAATTCTCCCTGTGAATTATCTACCTTTTTGTGTGTTCTTAGCAGATATAGATCAGGTGGTAGGCATGCACAGCAGAGGTCTAAACCTTAGACTTCATTTTAGAAATGTACTGCATGAATCAAATGAACAGCCTATTTGAAAATTTTACTTAAATAAGAATTATATAATTTAAGGATTAAAGATTTTTTTCTGGGTTAAGGACTTCATATTTGGAGAATTGCAATAGAATTTGTGAAAACAAATTGGTAATGCTGTTGTAGGAAATGAGGACAGGGTTCTGTTTGGGCCTTTCTGCCTCCCTTTTCCACCTGCCACTAAAATGGAAAGAGTATATTTGTAATTTGGCCAGATTGTGCAGGCAACCCGTCTACCCTCACCTCCACCTGATAATACACAGAAGTCTGATTTGTAGAAGGGATAGGAAAAAAAAAAAAAAAAAAGCTGGGACGAATGCATAGGAAAATTGAGTTTGACGTTGGTCCTGCCTAGGCACTCAGGAAATGTCATTGTTGGTGTCAGGCTGGGGTTCTTTCTGCTGTACATATGAAGAAGCTCAAGAAACAGCTTATCTTTAGGAAAATTCAAAATGGTAAAGATGCATTTTAGCCACTTAATAGTTTACACTGAGAGCCACCTGGGAGCATGTTTGTTTCTATACTGACTTTCCCCAGTGTTGCTTGGGCAGATGTCATTTCAACCAGGCAATTTGTGTTTGCAAAGATATGCTCATACGTCTCTTTTACATTAACTGTTTTTTGAAGACTTTTCTATTTAGAACATTATATTTGCCTTTGATATTTGCTTGTAGTGAAATGTAATAATAGTAAGTTCTGTTTTCTCTTTTGCTACTTTGTGTTTGTTATGTGAAAAATAACCTATGAAATTGTGTCACAGTCTATTACAGTCTAACTATAAATACTTTAGATGCAAATTTTATACTTCTCCAGAATTCATTGATATTCTTATACAGTACAAAGCAGACATGTTTGCGACACTGAGACTAAATAGGAAGGAAATGCCAGAAAATCTGCAAAAGAAAAGAAAATGGAAGAAGGAAGTATCCACACATCAGAGAGGAAATGTCTGTGTTATGAAATGGCAAAACAAAAAAGACATCTCCTATTGTCAACTATTCAGAATACATAAGTGATAGAACTTAAAAGAAAAAACTGAAACTATATCTTCCAGTAGATGTCAGTTGTAATTATTCTGTGGATAGTGTTGACAGATTTGACCAATGTCTAACCAGCTATCCTGTAGTCAAAAATCCAGCGAAAAAATCTAAAATAATTATGCGCCTTCTGAAGCAAAAATATGGAACTCATTTTGTTATTTATTGAAAACAAGATGTTTCAGAAGTCTTTATGGTATAGATCAGGTGTAATAGACCAAATAATTGAAAAGTGCAGGATAGTAACATGTTCACCTGGATGTACATCATCAACATATTCACCAGTACGGTTAGTGGACGGGCAATTTATTGAAATCATGTGACCTACATACAAAAGTTAAGGCCGGCCCACCAGTGGAAAGTGTGTTATTAAAAAAAAATAAAAGACAATAATGTTAAAAGAATTTGAAAAGAGACTCTATAATAATGCTGTAGGTGTAAGATTGTGAAGTTATGTTTTAAATTGAGTGTTTTAAGATATACACAAAAATTATTGAATAAATGATTATTCATTTATTGATGTTTTATTGAATATTGATATTTTAATTTTCTTGTTATTGTATAAAAATTAGTAAAAAATGCACTATTTAGTCATCCTGTATTTAAATAATTGGACATGGTAAGTGGTTAGTGTCCCAGTTATAATTCTTTTTTAAGAAAAGATTTTCGTAAGCCGGTCGTGGTGGCGCACGCCTATAATCCCAGCACTCCGGAGGTGGAGGCAGGAGGATCAGTGCAAGTTCGAGACCAGCCTGGGCTACAAAAGTGAGCTCAAGGCCAGCCTCAACTACATAGTGAGACCCTGTCTCAAAAAGACAAAAAAAAAAAGAAAAGATTTTCTTTAAAAGATCTTATGTTATTTCAATTAACAATTTTTTGTTAAAAATTTAATAGGCTATCAACCTATCCACCTGAAATGTTATTCCTTTTCTTACCTTGGAAAATTTCATATTTGTGAATTTCATGATATAGTATGATTTTTTTAAAATTAGTCATGTGATAACATGTAGACAGCTCATGGAATACATTCAGTGAGCAACAGAATCATTTATTGTGCCTCCTAGAATTCATTTCAGTATCTCCCAATTCATTATATAAAGTGATCTTCACAATGAATATGAAAGGCTATACTTCTGCATGTGATCATAACAGTTGTTAACCTGTTAGTATTACTTGGCAAATGAGAGTTGGTAAATTGTTTATTGACCTTTCATGTATGTGTAGGTTACTGAAAAATCTTTATTTGCTGCTTAATTTTGTACTGTTCCATCATTTCCAAAATAGCCTGAGGAACTAAATACAATTACATTAAAGTTTCTAAAAATTAAAAACTGTAAATTGGAAACTATTTTGGTAGGCTTCTAGATTAAGATTTCAAATAACAACTTTGTGCTTAAACAAACTTTTTTCAAAAGGTCATTTAATAACTGTAGGTTTTAAGCCTTATATTATTTCCATCTGTTTTTTGATAGTAGTGCTAAGTGCACAACCAGTGTAAATCACACAAACTTATGTTAAATGTGAGACTCACCTGGACCAAATTATCTTGTAACCTTTGTAATTAGTTATCTTGCTTACACTTAGAATAGATTGAAAGGCTCAGGGGAAAAATAACATGAGGGTCCTTACTTCCATTTTATTGGTGTAAATTTACTAAATAGTGAACAAAGGGAGCCTGGCGGGATGGCTCAGTGGTCTAAAGCGCCTGCTTGGGAAAGTTTGGGCGGCTTTAGGGACCGCGGTTCGATCCCTGGCACCACATGCTGCGCCAGCCCTGCCCTCAGGGCAGGCTGAGCCGGCCATAAAAATGAGTGAATAAACAAACAAAGGTTCTGAAACAAGAAAAAAAATAAATAATTTTTTTAAAAAAAAAATAGTGAATAAAGATTTTAACCTGCATTTCCACTGATTGGCACTCTACTTATCTGTTTATCTAATGGAGAAATACTCATTCCTAACTTCGTATGGCTAAACTAACTTCAAACCAGTAACTGAGCTGTCCTCAACTGTAAGCTTTACTTCAATGTGGAAAATCAGTGTAGCAGTGTTCTTCAAGTTAGATTGCATGCTATTGTCCTAAACTCACAGGCATGGATAAGTTAGAGACTTCAGGTATGTAGGGATGAGAGGATAGTCAAAGTGGTATCTCTTTTTTTCTTTTTTCCTATGTTTTGCACACCTGTCTTTTACCCTTTGCCGTTCTATTCTGAGAGGTATATAAGGAACAGCACCAAGGATGGCGGCCACTGCTGCTATATTGTTGCCATTAACTAGCTTTCATGGCTTTTGTGGGAGCCTCCTTTTCATTAGTATTTGCAACATGTTCACCAGCAAAATGATTATGTTAGGCAGAGACATCGCATCACTTACATTTCATAGCTCAGTGCAATTTTCATAAACTGCGAGGCAACATCCAAAAAAACATGACTCAGAATTAGAGTTTCAGAAGATTATTATATAGACATTATTTCCCTCAGGTCACGGGCTTTAGTCAAATTTGGAGGAGAATGAAATTGCCAACAGTGAAAAGCAGACAGAAAGGTATGAGTTCATGAGCAGAGAAATAACATTTTCATTTGTTCCTTCCCCATGGGAAAGATTCAGCATTCCGGTAAATGGAGACGGTTATAAGAAATGAATTTTTGTCAGCAGGGATGTGATTTTAAGGCTCACTTATCCATTGGCAATCGAGATTTCTAACCCCAGGAATCTAGGAAATTGCTATAGAATGTAGTCTTTATTATAAACAAGTTTTTTTTTTTTCTTTGTAACCCTCCCCCCTTCTTGGTCAGAGATTCAGGCAGAGGATTACATTTCTTTCTGCATTTCAGTGGTCAGACAACTGCTGGATTTCCTCAAATGCCCTGAATTTCCTTATATCATTGTGCTTTGTGGTAGTACCCTTTTCTTTCCTTTTACCATGCTTTCTTGAAGCTCTGTCCCTTTCCCTAACCATCCTCCCCTCTTAGTCCCCCATTAACTAGCACAACACCGACAGTATTGGAAGCCACAGACAATGACAAATGAACCACTGTGGCTTCCGCCTCTGTACCAGCATCCCTAGGATGTCTTGTGCTGATGCATCTCTGTTCTCAGGCCTTTTGTGTGTGCAGACCTAAGAGCCGGCAGGAAAAATGGTTTTCCAGATAGCTCTCATTTTACTAGGTATAAAGAACAAGGATTTGCAAGATCTCTATAGGGTAATCCCAGACAACCTTCTTCATAATTAAAGACTGTTCTTTCAAGGGAAATTTTATTTTCCTCCTTCAGTTTCATCTGATGCTTCTCAGCCCATCACTCATTCAAATTCTATGCAGAGGTTCTCCTGCCAACTACAGACATCCTTGACAGCAGAAGATATTTCATATAACCTAAACCCTTCATTTCTGGAGATGCAGATAGGTTCTGTAACATTAATCTCACCTTTATGTTTTTTCAATTTTTAATAACTTGAAATATGTATATCTAATGCCTTCTTCCCCTGTGCATTTTTGTCTATTTTAATATCTCTCTCAACACCATAAACTATTTGCCTGGCCTGTATTTTTATTAAGACAGCATGATTGCCTGTCAAAGTTGACTGAAAGCAAATTGCATTGCCTTCATTATTATTACATCTATAATATAATTTTGGAAATTATGATTATAGTAGATTAATAAATGAGGATTGATAGACTCTTACTTAGTTCATTGGATTTGACCTGTGGAATTCTTCACAGTGCACAAGGTATTTTTCAAAACCTCCAAGGATTTTGAAAAGAGGAGAGAGGCAATTTAAAGTAGAAGAGGAGCATCTATTTTTCTGTGGAATCCTTCTAATCACATTTTTTTTTATTCAGTGTATGATAAAGTAAAAAGATTCAGTGCCCTGGCCAGATTGTTGGTATGCTGAGATTCTTTTCCTTCCTAATGATCTTAAAGTATGGAGTCCCTTTTTGGGGTGGGGAGGAGGGTCCAGGATACTCAGGTAAAGAAAATATGGAGGAAGACTTTCCTTTTTCTGCAGTAGGCCATTCTTAGGATTAAGTGGAGAACATAAACTCAACTAGAGTATTTAAATGACAAAAACATGTTCTTGCCTTTAGATGTCACTCCTTATTTCAAGGGTGGCTCTTTTCTAATATTTTCTTTGAAGAATAGTATGATTCTTTTATACAGGAGCTGGAACCATGAACAGAACTCAAATTGCAATGTAGTTTGGAACCTTCCTGGTTTCTGGGTACCACTTTAGCTGGAGTATAAAATGCCACGAACTGATGGCTTTTTGCAGATGTCTCATCAAGTTAATGAGGTTTTAATAGATTTACTGGTTATAATAGGATTGTTTTTCATTAGTTCCCAATGAAGGATGGAAGATTGTAAATATAGTTATTCATATCACAAACAAGAAAGCTATGGACACTATTATTACACTAATTACATAATAACAGTAATATCATAAGAAAATATCCAATCACCTGAAAATTACTTATTAACTATAGCCTTAGGGTTTTTGTCTTCCTCTACAGTTCAATTCTGTATTCTTGATGCTCAGCAGCTCTTAACTATGGAGAATTCCCTCAACCTTTTGGTGTTTATAATTTTTCTTTTGTAAAATGGCAATATTTTTGCCTGTCCAAACCCCTATTACTGTCTTTCTCAGCAATACTTGTATGAATAAAGTGTTACTGCAGGATTGAATTCCCAGGAATAAGTAATCTAATATGCTTATACATACCATTTCAAAATACTTAGCCTTTTTGATTAACAAGATAATTCAGTAGAATCTTTGTTAACTAGAAATGCTGTGAATTTAAATTACCATTATCCTGTAAAACAAATTTGTTTCAATATACTTGCTCTTAAATATCTTTACATTTTCATCTTAGGGAGCAGGGTCTAGTGCATATAATTGAATCTCTCTGTAATGATAGATTGTCTTTTTTGGCCCAGGGACCCTGAAACTTCAGTGTAATTTTTTTCTCAATCAGCAAGTAGATATAAAATGACACTTTTACCAAAAGTGAGCTAATTTTGCTATGATGTTAGGTGCTGTATGTTGAAAATAGTTTTTGAAGGAGTAAATTTCCTATATTAATTACTTTCTCAATCTCTTATCTCTAGTAAAGGGGAATAAAAAACTCACTAACAGTTACTAAAATAAAAAGTATTTGACATAATACTTTTTACAGTTACTAAAATAAAAAGTATTTGACATAACCAATGCTAAATGTCATGATTATATAGATATCTTCACAAGTGGGATAGCACATTAGACAGTCTGAACTGACTTAAATCATCTGAAAATTTTTAAATAATGAAAAGAGCTAGGTACATGTCCACCTTCTCTGAAAAAAAAAAAAAGATTCTGTAGTAGTTACTTTCCCATTTTTGGCATACAGTACTTAATGCCTGCAATTAAAAGGAGGAGATGGTTGAACCTGTTTTTTTTTTTTATTTTTATTCATTTTAATGAGGAAAAGAGAGATAAAATAGCAATGAAACAGTTTTAACACGAGACAGTAAGATGGTTTCAATAATTAATATCATGCATATTGTTGTCTTCATAAGAGAGGACAAGATGCAGACCTGATATCTAAACATTATTAGCACAAACTTTTATCCTCTATACACTAAGACAAAGTAGCTATATGTCTGTCCTCATATAATATATATATATGTATATATATATATATATATATATACACATATACATATATATATATAAATGTATTTTGTGTTTTTTTAAAGTTTCTAATACTAGGAGCAAATATACCATGTCTTATAAGTAGATTGTAAGTCAAAAACACGGTATGAATCATAAAACAAAAAGTATAAACAATATTCTGAAAATTAATTAAACATTAATCAATTAAAATTAAATTAAATATTTCAAAACAATATTCCAAAATTCAGATCAAATTGTGAGTCGAACTGAGAGGCCAGAGGCCAGAATGTTGTGTATCATCATATGTACTAATCTGTACTGAATTCAGAGTACTCACTTAGTATTTAAATTTGTTGATATACACAAAGATATCAACTAAGCAAAAGCTTCCATGGTAGTGAAAAATTACTCAGAATAAAACATAATATAATATGATGAGAACTTCTAACAGTTTGGGGATAGGATTTCACACAAAGTTCTAGTATGTCCTGGACATGGACAGTGTCCATGACAGTTACTAGTAGCCAGGTATCACTTTTGGGACTGAGATACCCACTCTGCAGAACTAGACAGAAGCATGACCCATAGGGTACAGGTGAATTCCACTTGTAGAATATGCAGATGGACATATTCTGGTGCTGTGTACAAAAGAATAGTTGAAAGATTGCTTTTGTATACCTCTTTTTCTCCTGTGTTTAATTGTTTGCCCTATTTGGTAAGTTCTTTCCATTCTCCTTCATGGAGTTGTGGTCAATTTTATTCCTCTGTAGAGTATCTTTTAGTAAATTGTGCAGGGTTGCTTTGTCATCATGAAATTCTTTAGTGGTTTTTGTCAGAGAAGTATTTCATTTCTCCATTTTACTTCAAAAGAGAGTTTTGCAGGGTGTATCAGTCTGGGTTAGAATTTGTTTTCTTGCAAGACTTGTAATGTGCTTCTTGCTTTTCTTGACTTGATTGTTTGCAAAGAGAAATTGGCTTTATTCTAATGGATTGTTGTCTAAATGTGATTTATTTCTTTTCTCTAATGGCTTTTAGTATACTGTTGTGTTATGAATTTCTGGATCTTGATTAATATATGTCTGGGTGTTGTTTCAATTGAGTTGACATTTAGAGTTCTATATGCTTTGGTTACTTGAATGTCAAATTGTTTCCCCATATTTGGGAAGTTTTCTGCTGTTGTTTCTGCCGATATTCTTTTTATATCATTTGAACAAACTCCTTTCTCATTGACGCCTATTAGCCTCACATTGTTCATCTTTGCATCATCTTGAAGATGTCGATTTTTTTTCTTGGGTCCTAGTTGTTTTTAAAAGGTGTTTTCTTACTTCTTCACTAGCTGCAATGGTGTCTTGAAGGTCCAAAAGTCTATTTTCACTTTCATTGAAATGGCTTTGCCAGCTTGTGATTAAGGTTTTAAGTTCCTGTATAGCAATTTGAATGTGCTTCTTGCATTCTTTTACTTTCCTATATTGCTCATTCAAGGATTCTATCATTTTTCTATTCTCTTCTATTTTTTTATCAGTGCCTTCTTTAGAAGCACTTAGCACTTTTTATTATAAATATTATTTCTTTTTTATTTCAGAAATTATTTCTGATCTGATTTCCTCTATATCTTTCTGAAGTTGTTTCTTTACTTTGGATGCTGCTATTTCAGAGATTTCAGGCATTTGATTTCCAATTTCTTCTATGCTATTGTCTCCTGTATTTGTTCTGAGTGAACTGGGGGCCTAAGAGTGCATTTTGCTTCTTCTCTTTGTCATTTTTTTTTTTTTTTTTTTTTTTTTTTTTTTTTTTTTTTTTTTTTTTTTTTTTTTTTTTTTTTTTTTTTTTTTTTTTTTTGTACAGCCCTGTTTACTCACCCTTGGTGTAAAGCTTTGGTAGAGTTCTTACCTTAGCACCAGATCTTGATCTAACAAGTTTAAACTTGTCCAAGTGGGTGTGGCTTGGGTCTGGCTGCTGAGCTCCACTTCCTGGTGCAGCTCTTGGAGGCAAACCTGCTGTGCCACTCTGGAAAGATGTTCTGTTCCTGGATCAGCTGGATGGGTACCATCTCTAGTCCCTCTGCAGGGAGTTCTGGGGCAGTTTTCCACACTGGACCTGTCTGATGGATGAAGTTCCATTCACATTCTGGGCTTTGTTGCTGGGCCGAATGAGTTTTGGCGGGTCCAGGGTGATCTCACTCATTCTCCAGGCCTGGTTGCTCAGTCAAATCTGACTATTTGTTCTAAGAGTATTAAGTTCACTGCTAGTTGATTCCAACGCATAAATAGCATGTCACAGGAAAACTGTTTACTCCATGGCGGACAGGAAGTGGAGAGGTAATGGAGAAACTGGGACAAGAATGGATCCTTCCAGGACATGCCCTGAATGATGTGCCTCTTCCAGCCAGGTTCTAACTTTTTAAGCATTACATACTCATTGGTAGACTAAGCCATGGATAAATATAGCACTTTCCAAAAGTGTCACCCTCCTAACATGATACTTTTGTAGAACATTTTAGATCTAAATTATCACATAACCAAAGCCAAATATGCTCATTAGAAGAACATCTTCACAGGAGACATAGTAACATAAAATGCCTGAGCTAATTAAAGGCATAAGGTTAGAAGACCTGAACTGTACTTCTGCTTAGACATTTTAGGACATCCAGTACTCCCATCCAAGTACTAACCAGACCCAACCTTGCTTAGTTTCTGAGATCAAGCACATCTGCCGAGGTATGGCCACAGATTGTTTATCAAAAGTTTTGAGTGGCTGGGGATATAGCTCAGGGGCATAAGTGCCTGCCTGGTAAGCATGAAGTTCTAAGTTCAGTTGTAAATAACAAAAAGAAATAGAAGATATTCTTTGTCATTAGTCTTTGTATTTTGTTGATAATCTGATCCTGGGCAGCACTTACCACATTTCAGATATTTTACAGCCATTGTTGTGAGCATGTTCCTGGTAATAACTTATTACTCACAACACCTTTTCAAGCAGGTACTATTATCATCTCCATTTCTTTCTGTGGCTCAGAAAGCCTAAGACATGTGTCTTTGTTTATGTAACTACTGGTGGCTGTGTCAGGATTTGAACACGGCTGTGCTGGCATGACTGCATACCCTGATGCCTCAAATAGGAGCCTGTGGTAATAGAAAAAGAGATCAATTAGGGGGCTCTAATGGTTGTTTTTTTTTTTTTTTTTTTTTTAGTTCTTTATATATTCTAGACAGGAGATTTAACTACACAGATTGGACTCATAGTGATCTTCCTGTTTTCAGCCTCTTAAGACTGGGTACAGCCACCATGCCCAGTCTCAGTCACCCTCTCAATGTGCTCCAGGTGCAGGTCTGGTACGGCAACCCAAGGATCAAAGCTCAGCCCTGGTACCTAAGCAGGCACTTTAGTGTACTTAGCTATTAGACTGGCCCTAATCATTCTTATTTTCATTCATTATTCTTGGAAATTTAATGTTCTTTTTGAGTTTTAGGTTCCTAATATTAGCCTTCTTGCCACTGAAGTGTGTCTCTGTGCTGCCTTTAGGCATTTGTGAAATACCCTCAGAGCACTAAAAAACAAAAAACAAAAACAAAACAAAGCATGAATGGTGGCACCACTTGGACACCAATTAAAGATAAAGCAGTTTTTAAGTGAAATCTGTCTTTAAGACTGCCAAGACACAAAAAGCTGATTCTCTGTTTTCTCCGCTTTTCCTTACATCATCTTTGTAGAAGTTGCAGTACAGAGGGATCTTAATGGTAAGTTTTTTTTTGTTTTGTTTTTTGTTTTCTTTTACTGTAACAATGAAAGAATAGCCAGAGATAGAGAATGCAACTTTGGAGTATCCTACAAAAGTCGCAGTAAAATGCCAAATCCCTGTGGATGTGTGTCAGAATGCTTGGGCAGGATCACACAGCCCATTGTGACTCATGAGGAAGTCTCTCTTGGTGTTGTTCATGACTAGATTTTTAAAGGCTGACATTAGTTCTCACTTTCTGTTCTTGTCTTCTCTTCTGTTTACCTTGGCACCCTCTGTGGCTCAGCTGACAGTGCAGGCTTCACCAGAGTAGAAATGTGAGCCCATAACACAAGCTCTCCATTTCCCTGCAGCATTTCATGGGTCATACAGAATTAGACCTAAATGCTGGGTGACTATTGCTATGATATATCCAGCCAAATATGGACAAATGGAGAAAGAGCACCGATTTGTGGATCTGCATGTACTTGACACTGTCAAGGCAAATCATTGAGTTCAAATAAATGTAAATTTATTCATGCTTGGTTTTATTGCTTAATTACTCCAACCCTGAAGAATGTTCGTCACTTGTGGGGCAAGAGACAGGAGTTGTTTAGGAACAGCTTTGATTATCCAGAGATGTTCCATTGTGCTTCTCTGCTCATGCATTTTTAACACCTGCGCCTCATTGCTTTCCTCAGCACCTCCAGCAGTGTCACTTGCACCTTAGCAGACCAGAGAGACTCTTAAGCTGGCTGACTTCTACATCCATGTGAAGTAATTTTATCACATAATAATATGACAGATGTTTTCTGTCAATTTCTAGCTTACCTTTCCACAGTTCTGGTAATACGTGGTAAACTGGGCCCTATATTTAATTATGAAGTTGTATTTCCCCAGAAACAGAAGTCAGAGATAGACATTTAGTAGAACAAAGGCCCTATCTTGTGAAAGTTGGTCACTAAGTTTAGTGAAAGTTCTCTGATGTGGAGTGAATTATAGGATCCTAACACTGCCTATGACCAGGTTTGGTGTAACCTTCAGTACAGATTGCTAAGATTAATGCTTTTGATTGAAGAACATAATTTCAGGGTGATATTTTATCACCTGTTCTCAAACTCTTTTAGATCTAGCTAGGATGTTCAACGTTTGCTTTTTGTACAGTCCGTGTGGCATGGGTACTGGTCTCAAGAACTCTAATGCCATAATAAATTATATTCCTAATGGAAAAGAGGAGAAGTCATCCCTCTGCAAAATGCTGCACAAAGACTTTCTTTGCTCCTCCTAGTACATGTGGTAAGCATGGAAATAGTTTATTGTGAAAGTCTTTCAGTCACAGGTCTTTCTAAAGCATAATTGTACCCTCCTGGGAAACCAAAATAAACATCAGCCTAATAAACTTCAGATTTTCAAAAATAAGTTACCCTATTGCATTTCTTTACAAAGGAAAATATGAGCAGGCAGCATGTTCTTATTCTGCTTTGAATTACTTCCCAGGCTGACCTGTTCCAATTTAGTCTGAAGGTAGAAGAAAATACTTTATCATATGAAAAATGAATGTAGTACAAAAATCCAGTCTTTCAGTATTCAGGGTATAAATTTTATTGCCAACTTTGGATTTTTCTTGAAATACATATGGACATACATACTGGTTTTTTTTCCAGGGTAAATGATTGTGTGTCTGTATTCCTTTCAGTGGAAATTTTCCATCCTTGCCCTCATTTGTTTTTAATTATGCTTCTGGTTCACCTGGTCTCCTTACTAGTTCGGACATTCCTTTCTTTGTTCTCATGCCAATTTTTAAATTGCTCCTTATCTCTGGTTCTGTCTTTGTGTTTGGTGTCTCTTGTAACCTTCCATAGTCTGGACCAGTTACATGAATTGCAGCTTGCTTCTGACTGCTCTTCAGCTGCACAAATCTGTCATTTTCTAAGTTGCGGGTATCTCAGAGTCTCATGCCTTCTCATTTTATAAGTCTTTCTCAACCCAGTTCAGTGATTACTATCTTATGCATTTTCTTATATGTGGTTTTTGCCCCCCAAATGCCATAACTGCCTATATTGCATTCACTTTATTTAAATATATATATATATATATATATATATATATATATATATATAAATTTAGGACTAAAATATAGTGGACAGGCATGGGCCCACATTTCTAGCAGCCTTGATGCCTGCATTGTCTTCTCATCATAGTCTTCTCCTGCGCCTGGAGGTAATAACCACAATTGTTGGTCAGTATATATTCTTCTTTATGCATAATTGACATATGTGATCAATAAATAATATACATTTCTGTATCAAAAATTGTATCTTACTATTTGCATGCTTTTTTAAATTGTATTTGAAGATTATATCTGTGAGATTAGTTCAAGTTGCTGGATTTTCTCTTCTGTTACTGTAAATACTCTACTTTAAGCCCATGCTGCCACTTTTGTATCTTGTTTGCAAGCGTTGAGATTGTGCTCAGCTCTTTGTTATTATAAACAATGATTCTGTGAGCATTCTTGCACACATCTCACATGTACCTATTTTTGGCATCCAGTTCTGTTGAGCACCTGTTAGTATTTGCCACAGCTGATCAAAAACTGATTGAACAAGGTCCTTCGTGCAGCCACGTGCACTAGTGACAAAACACAGGCAAATTCTGTTACAGTGTATTCTCACTTATTTTCTTGCTCTTATTTTTTTTTATTTTTTTATGTATTTAGTACAGTGTCCATAGTACCAGCACACAGATCAGACTCATAGTGGTCCTCTTGTTGTCAGCCCCCTAAGAGCTGGGAATACAGGCAAGTGCCACCACGCCCAGTCTCAGTCACTGTTTCAGTGGGCCCAGGGGCCGGGCTGTCATTGCATGCTGGGGACTGAACCCATCCCTGTGCCTGCCTACGCAGGAGAGTCAGTCCATGAGCGATCTGGCTGGCCCTCTCTTGCTCTTACCCCTTCTTTGTCAGCTTTCACAGCTAGGTTCAACTTCTTAACAAGGTTTGCACTTAAAGACACATGTTGACTCCCTGTTGCTTATGTGATAATATTAACACCACTCACTTACTTTGAAAGCCACTCTAGCCTTGCCATTTTTGGTGTTGTGTCCTCTTCACATCTTGCTTTGTATGTCAGCATCATTTTCCTTTCACACTTCTCAGTGTTGTTTTTTTCTTTCCTAGTTTGAACTTTATACAAAATATTGAACTTATACTAAGTTTTCAGAGTCCAGATGAAATTTGTTTTTTCTATTCATATATGTCTTACACTGCATGTCTCATTTCAGTATTATGCTTTAGTTAATTAATAATATACCTATTCGTTCAAGAACAGAAACCTCATAATTCTATTGAACATAGTAGACCTCATTAATTAAAATAATAATGAATTGTATAGATCATTTCTTCTCACTCTAGTGCTTCTAATGGAAATAGAAACTAGTAAAAGAGTGAATATAGTAATCTTCCATTATAGTTTTCCAGTTTTTGTGGTTCTCACTTAAGCACTTGTAGGTTAGGTTACTTAACCAGGCAAAGCCATAACTACATCAATAGGACAGGTTAAGGAGAAAGAAACAAAAGATCATATTCAAAACCTACATAGTGGGGCCAGCAAGATGGTTCAGTGGTCTAAAGTACCTGCTTAGGAAAGCTTAGGCAACCACAGGGACCAACGTTCCATCCCCAGCACCACATGCTGGTCAGTACTCCCCCCAGGGCAGGCTGAGCTGGTCATAAAAAAAGCCTACATAAGCCAGGCCAGGCCCCCCATTCCTTCCTCACCTCTTGGTCAGCTCCTTTCCGTGCTTTGCATGGTGCTGCAGGTTGATGACCTGTCACTGTGTACTTCTACTTATCTTCTAGCCCCCAGGAAAAGGCTGATTGCCGCTGCCTGGGAGTCAGATTAACGCCTGAGTCCACTGTGTTCCAGTTTTCATTTTGAAGGGAATGGGAAAAACGAGGCCAGTGGTTTGATAAATTATATCAAAAATACTCCCTTCATGCTAATGGAGTGTGAAGAAGCTGATGTACTGAAGATGATCTATAATATTTCATATTTCTCTGAGGAAAAAAATGATAAACTTGATGATGTGTGATTTATTCACGTTTCTTGAGATGAGGAAAAAAAAATCCTCAAGCCAACTGCCTGTTTCTCACTTCCAGAAGCTGGCATGTGGGTTTTACTCTGGTACTGGAGGCTGGGCTTGTTTAGAGAAATGCCTAGAGAGACTTTGATTAATCACCAGACCTTTGGCAGTTGTTTGAGAGAGGGTAATTACACCGGCATTGCTGCTGTTTTATCATCACTGTTTTATGGCTCTACACCACCAGGTGACAAATGTGTTAATTATTACATTTCTTATCCAGGACCTCTTGGCTAACCCCTCCCCTCATGGTGTTGGCCCTTAGTCTTTTCCTGCAGCCCAGCCATGGACAGCAGCAACTTCTGCAATCACAGGACTGTTCTTTGGGAGCCATGCTGAGAGGGACATGGTTATCAGCCCTGCTGTGTGCAGCTTTTACCACAGGGGATCTGGGTAATTCCCTGTCCTCTTCCTGCTGCCTATCACCCTTTGGGTCAAGAGCTGCTCAGAGCCAAAAGCTCTGCTTCCTTCTTTAATAACTGAAAATGGTACCCCTAACTGGGCCATTTTCCTCTAAATAGCCTCCTGGAGGAGTTTAAAAACCAAGGTTGTCTTACTTAGGCAAAGAGATTTGGCAGGTGAAATTGTTCTTTTTCTTCTCTGTTTGTTGTGCTTCTTTTTTTTCTTTTCCTTGCCTTTTCTTATTTTTTTTGCTTTTTGCTACTTCTGTTTTGTGCTGACCATGACTCTTAGTAGAACCATTGTTTATAATCCCCACCTGGCTATTGCCTTTCTGGACTCTAACCCTTCTGCTAATTATAGTTTACTTGCTATGTACATTTTGACAAGAATTCTGTTAATGTATTTCCAAATTTTATTTTTGGGGTTATGTATAGGGGTACTAAAAAGCTTAAAAATGACCTTTGTACAATCAATAATGTACATTAAAAGACTTTGGAAATCAATTACAAAGGCTGTAAAAGGATACTATTTGTAGGTATGCAGAAATTTGGCGGGGAGAGGTCTTCTAGGTTGTGTTGTAGTGTTCATTTTTTTCTACATCCAGGCAGAATAAACCAAATGGATGATTCCCTAAGAAATGACTATCCCTCTCTTTCTGTCCCTTATTGAGGCCCAAAACTGTGTACTTGGTTCTTTGAAATATGTAATTCCATTTGCACATTTACTAATGGTTTCAGGAAATTAGATTTTATCATGTAAATAGGTTTCAGGTTCTTTTAGTGGTTTAGAACTTTATTAGAGACGTCTTGGAATGTGATTTGTGGGAATCTATTAATTCCTATTCCTTGGAATTCTGCTAGACTTTGTCTTATACTCATTCCTAACCACTTTAATAAAGACAATTATCAAAACAAATCCAAGGATTCTATCTTTAAAAGGTCTATTAGAGGCCAGTAAGATAGCTCAGCAAACAGAAGCATCTGCTTAGGCATGCTTAGGAAAGCACGGGGACCTCGGTTCAATCCTAGGTACCACAAAGAAAGCCAGCCCTGCCCCAGGGTGGGCTGAGCCAACTGGAGAAGTGGTACATGCCCATAAACCCAATGCCATGGAGACTGAAAGTAGGTGGATAACCATGTGTCCAAGCTGCATAGTGAGACTCTGCAACAGCCAAAACATTAAAAAAAAAATCTTTAAAAAAAAAAAGGAATTTGTTCACACGTATAAGCCATTGGCTTGTTTTGTAACAAAACAAACATACTTTTCTTTCCCATCCTGGATTCATTTCTGAGGCTCTTATTTTATAACAAAAGAAGATGGATAAGAGAAAATGGTAATAAATTTTCATATGACAAGGGAGTGTTAACAAGGAAATGTGGTCCTGAAGTAGCACTTACACATGTATGTTTTGCCAGATTTGGTTAACAGGGGACAGTCATGAGAAATGTGATAGACAAGGAGGCTGTGATCTAACGACAATATTCCAGCCAAGAATTAGCAAGACAGCTGGGCATGTTGGTGCACCACAATAGTCTGAGCACTCCGGAGGCTGAGACAGAAAGATTGTTCCAAGTTGGATACTAGCCTGGGCTACAGAGTGAGCTCAAGAACAGCCTAAGCTGCATAATGAGTTCCTTTCTCAAAGAAGAAGAAGAAGAAGAAGAAGAAGAAGAAGAAGAAGAAGAAGAAGAAGAAGAAGAAGA
>PVJA010039752.1:0-18950 GCA_004027025.1 Myocastor coypus | reverse complement strand
ATTTTACTAAATCCAGGGATTATTTTTCATCAAGAAGAAGTAATTCCCGAGTCTGTGCCCTTATGTACACGATTAGTTATGGCTCTAGACCTAACAGTTCGCTTCTCCTGCCTTCCCTGAAACATCTTTCAAATCTATGAGCACATGCTTAGCCATGTTTTCCTAAATGTCTTTCTCTGTCTTCAGTGGGATGGCTACAGTTTCAATTCCGATGCCCAGTGCTCTAACAGTGACAGCGAGGACTCCTGTTGTTTGCCCACAGGGCCCCATAAACAGTGCTTACAAATCTGTGGTTTGTCACAGGACTAGGAGATGATACGGCAACAGCATTAGGGCCAAGACAGGCCTCTTCCCTGAAGACGCCTCCTACGGTGGGTCCAGAGAGACCGGGCCTGCATTCCCAGGGCCTTGGCTTCCTCTCTGTGGTCCATGCTCTGACTGTGGTAGAACTGCGGGGAATTCTTCAGAACCAGAAGTCCCCACATGGGGAGTCAGGCAGGGCTCTGTCTGCGGGTTCGCTGTGTGAGCAGATTTTTCTGCTGCCTAATCAACCACCACAGCATGTCGTGCTATGAAGCTTGCTGAGAGGACATGAGAGCCACTGGCTCAACCTTGATCAGCTCAAACCAGCTGCTTAGCTTGGCTTCCTGGCTCCAGCACAGATCCCTCAGGCTGTTAGGACACAAAGGCATCCTGCATGAGACCTTGTCGTGAGCTCCAGGCCTCCAGTTGCCCTTGTGGGAGGCATTGCTATGGGCTCTAGGTTTTCAGCTGGACTCACGCAGGACACTATTGAGGGATTCAGGACCTTGCCTGGAGTCTTTGGTCTTAAGCGTATGGAGATTTCCTGCAGTCATGTATATGATTTTTGGGTGACTCAGTGTAAGATAATCTTATAAAAACGTGCCCTGCTTTGCATTATTCTCCTTACCAGGCCCCAAAGCATGATACACAACAGGCCTCACTGCCCTGAGGTGGGGCTTTCAAGGGTGCTTGGGCTGTGGAGGCTTAGGGCGCCTCTGCTGGTAGGTGGGATGTGGATGAGAGAGGCGCTCTGACCCTGTGGAGACCACCACGGGGCAGCTCTGAGCAGGACCTAATTAACCAACTGGCTTTCCATGGGTGCTTGCGACTCTGCCCAAGGCCGATGCCCCCTGTCTGGAGACGGGTGGTGGACTCACAGTAAGCGAGCCTCTGGGAGCCACTGGTCCCGGCTGAGGCTGTAGTGGCGGGTGAAGACCTGAAGCCTCAAAGGACAAGACAAGGCCCCAGCGGAGGCTATCTTGCTTCCAGTAAACATGTTTATCCCCTTTGTCAAAAATAAGGTGGCTTAATGTGTTTGTATTTGCTTCTGCATCTTCTAATCCATTTCACTGATACCCAGGTCTATTTTTTTTTGCCAATACCATGATGATTTTATCACAGTAGCTCTGTAGTATAACTTTAGGTCAGGAATTGTAATGCCTCCTACCTTGTCTTTGATGCCTAGGATTTTTTTTTTTTTTTTGTAATTCTAGGTTTTTTTCTGGTTCCAAATCAATTTTAGGATTGATTTCTCCTGGTCTGTGAGGTGTGTCAATGATACTTTGATACTTATTGCATTAAATCTGTATAACAGTTTAGGGAGTATGGCCATCTTCACGATGTTGGTTCTTCTTATCCAGAAGCAGGGAATATCTTTCCATTTTCTGGGATCTTCTAGGATCTCTTTTTTCAGAGTACTGGAGTTTTAATTGAATAGCTCTTTTACTTCTTTAGTTAGGTTAATTCCTAGGTATTTCACTTTTTGATGCCACTGTAAAAGATATTGTTTCTCTAATTTCTCATTCAGTGTTTTTGTTTTCTGTGAAGAAGAATGCTATTTCCTTTTGTGTGTTGACTTTGTACCTTGCTATGCTACGTAATTTCTGTATTAATTCTCATAGCTTTTTGGTGGAGTTCTTTGGGTCTATCAAGTACATTATCATGTCACCTGCAAATAGTGATAGTTTAATTTCTTCTTTACTTATTCTTATTTCTTTCATTTTTCCCTCGGTTGCTACTGAAGTTCATCATTGCTTCAGTTCACCTTTCTGCTCTCTGCCTTAATTTCCTGTTTTGCATGGATCAGAATCTGTGTCCTGAGTAAGTGTTTCTTATCAAGAGGGCAAGCAATGGTCGGTGGCACTTTCCAGATATTTTTATGTTTACAAGATGAAGAACATGCCTGTAAATGGCTGTCTCATGCTAGCAATCGGTGTGAGGAATCTTAGCTTTTGGGAGTCACACATATGAGATTAGATTGGACACTCGATGAGGAGGTACAGGGCTTGATTTAAATCTTGAATCAGAGGGGCCAGGAAGATAGCTCAGTGGTCTAAAGCACCTGCTTAGGCAAATTTAAGCAACCTCAGGGACCACGGTTCAATCCCAGCAGCACACACACCACCAGCCCCACACCCAGAGTGGGCTGAGCCAGCCAGAGTAGGGGTGTAGTGGTGCACACCTGTAATTCCAGGGCTGAGAAGGCTGAAATCAGAAATATCATTGTGAGTCTGAGCTGTAGAGTGAGACCCTGCAACACCAAATGCATTTCAAATATAAATAAATATAGTTGCATCAGAGAAAAAGAAATGTGAAACCTGGGGTTGGGGACAGGGATTAAAAAGTGAGGAGACACAGGAACCTGGGCATTTGAGATCCTTGGTACTGATGTGCTCTTTGTCTTTCCCAGAGCAGATGTCCAGCTGAAGATGGCATGAGGTTGAGCTCTCCACACTTGCATGATACCAAGATTGCTAAGGGTGGTTGCCCATGCATTAGGAGGCGGGGAGAAAGCCTGCCTGTGTTTTATTTGTCTGTTTTGTCATTACATCATTAAGCATATCCTTATCCATATAATAAAGAAGAGTCAAAGTCTTCTCTAGGAAAGAATATTCAGTGATTTGTTGATGTTGACATTTCTGTTTGCTCTACTCCCAAAATGAAAGCCTTGAAGAGTTGGTACAGAAACCAAGTTGGTTACACGTCCTTGTTACATAAGTTAGAAACATCCAGACCCCTACCAGTATCACAGCCCGATTTCTGAAAATATACACACACGGACCACAATCTAATAGTAGTGGGGCCCATGACTCACTGTGATTTTCACTACCATCTTACTACTGATTATTAGAAGCCTTTCTAATTTTTCTTGAGCACTAGTTTTTATCTGTTACAAATTTTATTCTACTTCTTGAATACTTTTAAAGTGAATCTTTCTTTCTCCTGTTTAGTTGTATGAAATATCTATGTAGGTTTTTCATTAAAGCTGTGTTGGATGTAATTCCTCAAAATAACTTCCCGAAAATTTACTCGAGTTTTCTGGAAAATGAAGCTTGCTGTTCAGCTGTGTAGTCTGAGGAAATATCATTTTATAATTTGCATTGTATTGCATGAGCCTTAGCTTTGACATCTAGAAATCCATGCCGAAGCCTTTGTGAAGAAAATTGCTCACAAATTTGCTTCTTGGATATTTATGTTCTCAAGTGTTACCTTTAAGGTGTTGATCCATTTTGTGCTCACATTGGTAGTTGGAGAAACTAAGGCCTGATTTCAAGATAACATGCGAACGTCCATGTGAAGCGAGGTTTTCCAAATGCGGGAAGTTGATCCATCACATCGGCACAATGAGGCACACAGCTAGGCCTTGCTCACGGCAAGAGACACAGGAAGAGCATTTGACAGCACTCTGTGTGCCTTTGTGAAATGAGCTGAGAACATATTAGACACACAGGATATTTTTCTAGCCTCATATTGGATAGGTAAAAAATGTCAGACGTCCAGTGAGCATTCTTGTCAGTGGGACAAGCCCCAACTTGTCCTTTATGATTTGGCAGAAATCCAGCCCCTTGCTCACTCTTCGCACTCTGCAAAATCTAGTTGTGTCGGGGCTCACTCAGAGGATAAATAAAGAAAAAAAAAAGTTTAAAGCAGCCCAACTGGAAGGGAAGCAGTGACGTTGGCCCCATTGGCCCACCTCATTCTCCTACGGGTGGAATCCTCCTAGCATCTGTGAAATGCTTTCAGAACAATAGACGGCATTGGTAACTTTCCAGGACAGAAGATTAGAACACAAGCTGATGACTTACTGCGTTTCAGTTATCTCCTGTGTGCACAGGAAATCAAGAGAGGAGCCCACCTGTCCTACGACCAGATGAACAGCCTTGACAAGGAAATAATGCAAGCCACGAAGTGGAAGCTCTTTGTATTGGAAACTTAAACAATGCTGAAAAACATGATATGACGTGAAAATGGGGGGGCACCTCATATTCATGAGTTGAAATGATTGATAGATAAATTACTCCACCATTCATTCTGATTCATAGATAAAAATTATCTTATATCAAAATCTCAATGGCCCTTTGAAAAGAAATAGAAAAATACTTCTTTCGTTTGGCTCACTCAGGCTGCCTTAAGGGTGGCTCAGGGGATCAAACGACCATTACCTGTGCCTGACCAGGGGTTGCCCGTGCTAGCCTGAAAGCCCCTACTTCTAAAAGTTGTATGAAGTCACAACACACTGTAAATAGTTAAAGCTGTGATTAGATAGACAACCAAGGTTGGAAGTGCTGCATTTTTAGTTTCAAACGTACTACAGGGCAGTGTTAAACACGATCAGATGGAACGTTCATGGAGTTGAGACAGACTCCTGAGCTAGCGAGGTGGCAGAGGGAGTCCGGGCACAGAGTGCATTACGTTCAGTCACCAATAGGTAAAGACCTCACTTTTATGGATGAGGTAATTTTAATTGAAAAAGATTTTAAATACCTGGTCATAAAGTCTGTTCTTGGGGTATACTGAGTTTTCTTTCTTTTTTCATTTCATGAGTGTTAGTGGTGGTTTGTATTCTCAGCATCTTCAGGTTGACCAAACACACACAGTGTTCTTTTTGCTTTCTCTTTCAGTGAGAAAATGCAGGATATTTCTGAACACCAGTTCTGATTTTGCAGATATGACTTCCCTTGATGGTCTTCTGCTTCTCTCTGCAGGAGAGGCTGAGACAGCCTCATCATATACTGTGTTACACAGGAGTTGCTGCCATCATATTCCTTTTCTCTCAGAACACTGTAGGCAGAGAGCTGCTAGCCCAGACACACTCTGACTCTGTTAATAATATTGCAGCGCTTCTCACAGGTAGATCATGGCTGACCTGCCCTGCACCATCCTAGAAACGTATGCGTGGCTTTATATCATTTTAGTAAACAATGATAGTCAGTAGAGGAAAATATTTCAGATCGTGGCTTAAGGTGTCTCAAAACCAAATCAAAAAATAATTTTAAAAGGATTCTAGGGGCTGGGGAGCTAGCTCCATGGCACAAGTGCCTGCCTGTTAAGTGCAAGGTTGTGAGTTTGAATGTTGGTCCTACAAAAAAAAGAAACAAACAAACCCCCTCCAAAAAAAAAAAAAAAAAAAAAAAAAAGAATTCACAAGTGGTTTAAACCACTAGTGGCTGTTTCCCAAGCATGACAGCTCCGCTACGAAGAAGATCTAAGGTGCAAGTCGGCACCATAGAGAGTAACAGAACACCACTCTATTTCAGAAATAAGTGCTAAATGGATTTGGTTTTCATAAACAACCTTAAAATGGGAACATCTGTGCAAAACAATGCTGTAGGACATTCTCTCTTGGCAGAGGAGGTCAAAATGTAAAGAGAAGTAATTTCCAGTGTTAGTGCCTTGATGTTTTAGAACTTTACAATAAACGTGGAAGTAATTTTACAGTTAGCATAACATAGTATCAATGACCTATGTTATGGTTTGTGTCTAGTTGTCCTCCCAAAAGCCTCGTGCAATCATGGGCGGGAACTTCTAGAGTTTGAGACTTGAATGACGATCCACTGGGACTACGTGTTTTACTACTGTTGGGATTATGGTCTGAGTACTGCTGAGACTATGGGTGTGCCCTCAGGCAGATAGGCTAGGGCAGAGAGCCTGATGTCATTTAAAAACAGAGACAGAGAGACAGACCCGTGCCGTTGCTCGCTGCTGCCTTGCTTGTTCCGTTGCCCCTACCAGCACTGCTGTTGTTTTGCCGCCATGAACTGGATGCTCTCTGCCCTGATCCACTCAGCCTTGGGTCGGCTGAGTACGGACTGAGACCTTTAGTACCTGTGACCTAAATAAACCTTTCCTTCCTTCAATCTGGATCTTGGGTATTTGTCCCAGGAACGAGAGAAAGTTACTGAGACAACCTAGAATTTAGAATTTTTTTCCAAAGGAAAGTCATGAAATGGTCTCACTGTGACTTCCTTATCTTCAGGCAGCAAAAATATACACATTCTATGATTTGGGGCCAACATACAGAAGCACCTTACCTACTTTTCCTACCATTGGAGCAAAATACAAAAGACTCACAAGCTAAAAGAGGAAAGATTTATTCACTCTTGTTTTGCAGAGTTTTCAGGCCAAGGTTGGTTGGCTCTTAGGCAGGGTGTCATGGCAGAGGATAATTACAGAGGAGAAGCAGCCTTTGGCAGGGCAGGCAGGAGACAGCAGCAGCAGCAGTTTGACTTCCTTCTCTCCACTTATATTCCACGCCAAGTTAGACTGTTAATTGGTTTCACCCGGCTTTAGGGTATGGCTTCCCTTATCCAAGCCAAGAGCTACACTAAACCAATTAGGGTGCTAAGACACACACTGTTCCCCCAGGTGTCAAGCCATGATGTCACATTCACATACCCTAGATCAACCACATCCACAAAGCTTCACTTCTGAGCGTGTGAGACTCTGGGATGGACAGCCAGATAGGTAATAAATAGGTAATAAAGGAATAAAGTCAAATTTTCACAACACTCTTTTGTACCTGGTAATAAACTGAAGAAAACTAACCTGGAAATAGCACTTACTGAGGGCAAGTAAAAATAATTTCTAAGTGTTCATAGAAATTTGGAAAAAGAAGCTATAATTTTATAAGAGTAATAACAAATGTTGAATTGTAGTATAACTGGAAAAAATTTTAATAAGTAATATTGTCAATAGACTAAAGTGTAGATATGTATGGGGTCCTGGCCTTGGATCCCCAGGCATGCTGTGACAGCCCTGAAACCTGAAGTGGTGTTGCATGCCTGTAATCCCAGTGCTGGGGAGGCTGAGACAGGAAGATCTCTATGAGTCAGAGCTGTGTAATAAGATAGTGTATCAATAAATAAAAATAATTTTTAATTCAGGTATGTGAAAATGTAGTTTTGTAAAACATATACAATTACACATGTGAACTATGGAAAATCTTAATAGACTACATTGAACAATATTTAAGCACATTTGTTTGCTAAGCCCTGTTAAAACCCTCTATGCAGAATTACATTAAATGGTTATATCAGTAGTTTACTCTCAGTATTTTACTTTCACCATTTGAGCTCTATTTTATCATATCTATATAAAAAGAGATAGATGATAGATATTTAAATGATAGATTGGTACTTCTTCCTCCTCTTCTTCCTCTTCCTCTTCCTCTTCTTTTTTTTTTTTTTTTTTTTTTTTTTTTTTTTTTTTTTTTTTTTTTTTTTTTTTTTTTTTTTTTTTTTTTTTTTTTGCGGAACTGGGGGTTGAACTCAGGTACTTGAGCTACTGAGCTATCTCCCCAGCTTTTGTTGTACTTCCTGGTACAATATTGCTGTCATGCTCTGGATCTATGATGTCTAGGAGAGCTTAGGGTCTAGGAAATAGGGTACAAAAATGTTGGATGAAAAATAGGCTCCTCGGGGGAGTGGCGCATGGCTCCAGCCCGTTTCCACACTTTTGCATCTTGCCTGTTGGATCCTGGCTGTGGGAGCACAGCCATCTAGTGCCGGACACTTACTTCGAGCACGTGCATGCAGACTTCTGGATAACTGTCTCAGTTACTTTTCTCTTGCTTCTGGGACAAAACGTTCAACACACAAAATTAAGGAAAGAAAGGTTTATTTTGCTCACAGTTAGTGGAGGTTTCAGTCCATACTCAGCCGGCTGGAAGGCAGCTGGCACGTGGCAAAGGGCAGCAGCTCACGACAGCTGGAAAACAGCAAAGAGCAAAGGAGAACCAGTATCTGGGACATCTATCTAGTAAGCCTCTCTCCTTATATTACATCCATGCATAAGCCCAGCATTGGATGACGAATCAAGCACAAACTCTAGAAGCCTCCCGAGTGACTGCGTGAAGCTTTGGGGAACAACTAGACCTAAACCACAACAATAACCTTCCCTAGGCCTGTAAGGCACTGCCCGCTGACTGGCGCTTCATTGTATCTTCATGAGGCCACTGCAATGCTGACTAGTGGAGCAGCCCTGGAGGCCTAACAAGGTGCTAGGGCGGCTTACGAAGTGCGTGTCTTAAGGCTGTTTGTGGATGGCCCACATACCCAAGCCTCACCATTTTGAGGTGGGGCGATTGAAAGGTGATTTAATTATGGAGGTTGGTAATACGTTTGCTCTTGGAAGGTGGGACATGGAAGCAAGGGCAGAGGCCCTGGGCATGTGACCTTGATGGAGACCATAACATAGCAGCTCAGAGAGAGAATTAAACCAACTAATGAGCTTCCATGTTTACCTGTGAGTCTCTCCTTGTCTGGAGGTGGGCGTCATAGTAAATATGCTGTTATGAGTTGAGTCACTAGCTTCAGAAGATGACAAGGTCATAGCCAAGGACAGCTGGCTCAAACTTCAACTACATAAAAGCTGTACCCTCAAGCATCACCTCACTCCTCGGTGGATTAACTTGGTACTAACTTGGGCAATTCTTGGATCTTCCACTCCTGTTGAGTACTTCATGTCCTTCTTGTGGTAACAAAATAAATGTGGACCCCTTGGTCTCAGCCCTGAGAGAATATGGAATTCTGTGAGAGGGTTCTGGCCTTCCTGGAGCCCTGAACTCATCCACTTCCCTCTTTTGTTTAGCCTTCACCACACACCACTTTGAGAGACTGAAGACCTGACCAGTCTGCAATGACTAGGGGATATAATTAAACTGAAATGATCATGGGAGAAATTATTTTTTTGCCTGTATCCAGGTCATGTTATGGAATCTCAGTATAGAAACCAGACCAGAATCCAGTACTAAAATTTATGAACCTTTATTGTCATGCCCAGGACAGCACAACCATACTCCTGCAGGAGAGGAGAAAAGGCAAGGAGCCTTAGAGGTATAGAAGTTTTATTTATTGTTATTATTTTTTAATAAGAAATAACAATATGATGGTTTCAAAACATGTTAGTAGCACATTTGCAATAACTGACACATCGCATAGTGTTGTCTTCATAATAGTGATACAGAGCACAGGGTGTAGATATGAAGAATTTTCTGATTGATATTGGTAAGGAAAGAGAAAAGAAAAAGAAAAAGAGATAAAAAAAAAAGAAAAAATATTTCTTCTCTGAGCTCAGAGGAAGTAGCTGTATACACAGTCCAATGTTCCTTATTTGCATTGGGTTACCGGTGAAAATGGCAATGTTGGAGGATGTTGATTTAAGCCTCTTACAGCTCATCATACTAACCTAGCTCTGGGTTTTATGCTACATAATTAAGCTTTTTTGCTCTGTGATCAAGGGTAAGTTAAAGTAAGACCTGTATAACAAAACATTCATCTTTTGTATCTTCCAATTTCAAATCCCCTCAGGATTAACTTTGAAACCATGTACAGTACTTTGTAGAACTATTGGAATGTCAGCCTTCGGGATGAGTCACGGCCATTGCTTGACCGTTTTGCTTTCTGTAAAAGCCTGAGAAAATGTTTTTCTCTAGATGACTCTCCTTAGACACACTATACTTCATTTATCCCTTTCCTCTGAGGTCCCATAGTCTCCTTGACCAGAAAATTTGGGACACCACTGAGTTATGCGATGTTACAGCACAGGTTCTCTTTTGTCCTGAGTCCAGTATAGAGGTTTTAAACTTAGAAACTACATCCTGTTTGGCAAATAAATTTGTCATTTAACATAGAACAGTACCTTCAGGGAAAGCATGACCATTACTCAGCATACATTATTTCTGGGAGTGTAGCTTAGTTCTTGTTTAATGTACACCTGCATAAAGATGCTCTTGATTACCATAGCAACGCTTTTCCGTTGGTTTTATACAGTTAGAAACATTTTGATCCTTACTGTGATTTATTTTGTAGGTCTATTCTGGGAGCTCACGGTCTATTGATGATTTGTCAATGGTACCCCAGGGCTCCTTGTGGTCAGACAAGGAAGCATGGTCACAGAAACTTGAGCAGAATAAGTTTTTACATTTAGTTTTACATGAGCTCATCACATTAGCTTCACATCAACCCTTCCCAGTCATCAGGTTATGAGCAGCTCTCTGGTGTCTGTCTCCTCTGGCAGCTCATGCTGCCTTGCAGCCAGCTGACTATGGGCTCAAATGCGAACCACAGCCGATCTGTCCTTCTTTAAGTTGGGATGAGGTATTTTCCCCAACAAACAACACAGTCACTGGGACCCTGCTACTTGTCACAAACAACTCCGTGTGGAGCACTAGGGTGCTGGGTGAGGGCATTCTGTGGGTCTGTGGAGGGAAGCCTTGGCAGAGGAGCAGGCTAGGGCCTGGTATATGGATGCTTCTGCACATGAAGATCCATCACCAGGAAGTGGACAGCGGCAGCAGCACAGCCTCAATTGGGGGACCTCCCTGAAGGACAGCAGTGAACAGAAGCCCACGCAGAGACCTGGATTTACTTTTGTTTTGGAAGGAAAGAAAGCAAGTGACTATATCCCAATTTGTGGTATTGAGATGACATGGCTTCTGAACTGTGACACTCACAGTAGGATTATACCTGCCAGAAGTGGTGTACCTCCTGAGCAAAATATCAAAACCAGAAAGACGAATGTAATGAAGCACAATTGCCTGAGCCTGCCTGAGCCAATAATTTTACCTCAGGATACACAGACTAATAAGACAAATCTATCAATCCCGCAGGGTGTAAGAGTGTTTTCTTCTTTGAAAAATAACCTAGACTACATCAGTGCAAGATAGAAAAAATATTACCTTAATGATGATACATACATGGAACCAACTGAAGAAACCCCAGATTCTTTCATAGGAATCATGCACATTGAATGATAAGACACTCACAGTTAAGCAACTGGACAGGGACATATTATGCCCTTTGATAGAATTGAAATATGCAGTAAGTGGCGAGAAAATGACACTGAATGCTGGTACAGACACATAGAGAAACCATGAGGGAATATTGCTACATTTGTCCTGTGAAAAAGCTCTTTATAAAGTCCACATGACTCCTCAACGATAATCAAAAACAGTGACATTCCGCATTCTTCCCACACCAACCCTGAATTGGTGCTGCAGAAAAATTCACAGAGGCATGGACTGCGAGCTTCCATTTCCTTCCAAGTAGAAGTGTAATTCTACAGTGGAAGCACATGCGAGGCTCCTTCATGATTTACGATGGTGGAATTCTAGACGCGACAGCCAACAGCAGATCGCATCTATGCTTGTAATTTGCTAGGTGATTTCTGAAATGCTGTGCACCTGTTGATGTGATTATCTTCCAGGCTTAAAACTTCACAAGAAAAGAGGAAAAACACGAAGCCTAGCTAGAGTGCGAGGAAAGCATGTAGAGTGAAAGACAAAGTGCAGATATCACTTACGTTTTAGTGTATTTGGCATGGCATCTCACGACGCAGCTCAGAGCCTCAGTGCTGCTCCCATTTCCAGCCTCCCGAGCTGGCATTGTAGGCACGCACCGCCACGCCCAGTCTTGGTGGTCAGCTCAGCACTCCTGGGGGCAGGGCTTGTGCGGGACGTGATGCTGCACATGGAGCCCTCGTCCCTGAGCTTGGAATAGGCAGGCACTTATTCTCTTGAGCTGTATGGATGGCCCCAGCTGTCACTTTTATTGGTGGTAATGTAATTTTTCCTCTCCAAATGATGAGTGTTTAATAAGTTAATGAAGCTCTGGTCTACAAGTTGAAGTAAGTTCAAAAATGTAATGTCTACACCTTCATAAGTAGGTCCATTACAGTATAAAAATAAGATGTAAAATTATTCCTTACAATGAGCAATGAGTGTGTGAATATTCAGCATTTCAGAGTGACGGTGTCTGACGATTAGAGATAAAGAGAAAGCTATGTGCACAGTGCGATGGGCCTTTCCCTGTCACGGAACCCATGTGCATGAAACCCAGCCCAAGAAAATATCATTTTATGTGCAGCATCTTTATCTCCTAAAACAGCTGGAGACTGCTTCTCATGAGGGAAAGTTAATTTGCACTGAAGCTCCACTTTCTGTAGTTTACATGGAGGCTCGACAAGCACCAGGTGAGGCTCTGGCTTTTGGTGACTCCTTCAGGCAGGGTCTTCAGTGCACTGCAGTGTGATGAAGCTCCTTCCTCCTGGACAGAGGCTTAGTTACATCTGAATGACGTTTGGTGACAGAGGTAGGTGTCTCTCTTGTTGTTCATATTCATGCATTTGGTTATGTTGAAGTATCCATGGTCTTGTATGTCAAAGCATTTCGACTTTAATAAAGCTTTCTGGAGAGTTCCCTGGTCGGAACTCCTGTGAGCAGTTGAGTGTCAAAACAGTCTAGGGACTGTTATTGGAGGCCATTGCTGTCTCTGGTTATTGCTTTATTCTACATTCACCTGACTTTCTAGTTTCAAACTCAATTTTATAATGGTACAACGCAACAGAGCTCTACAAGTGGATTGTAGAAAATACCAATGATGGGAAGATATGTGGTAAACTTCAAAGAGATGGAGGTGGGTCTGGAGATTGGAGAGAATGAAGGACAAGGAGGGGAGGGAGAAAGAGACAGGACTCAGACGTGGCGTGTGCTGTGCGGACTCCACACAGCGGTCATGTGGTAATGAGCCCCTTAGTACATACTCTATACAATGCAACCAATGAAGGAAACAAAGCCGTATCACAGCAAAAAATAAAAATCGAATGGTTATTTTAATTAATGTTACTTTTCACTTTAAAAAGAATAAAAACATTAAAACTTAAACAGAATTGCAAAGCAAGATGATAGGAAATCAACAATCATTGTTACATTGAAAATAGTTTTGATGTAACATAAGTGTTTTATTTGAAAACCTGTAGCCAAAGACCATATTCTGTCCTGAGTGAGCAAAAGCTCAGAGTGCCCCTCTGGCGGTGCCCAGGTCCATCACCAAGAGGCCTTGCTGCTCTTTAGCCGTCTTCTCCTCTGTTCACTTTGTCTTCCCCTCAGTACAGGGATGTTCACTAAAGTCCATAAAGATCATTCCTTGAATTACAATTTTTCTAAGTTTATTATTCTTAAGGTAAAGTTCATGGCATTGAGAAGGTTAGAAAAAGAGTGCTTTGGAAGCACAAATCCATGAAACAACATTTTGCAGCACGGACTTTTACCTTCAGAAAGTTACTCCTTCTGGGTGGAGAAGACGTGTTGGCCTTGGGTATGAGGAGTTCAAGGTGAGACACTGGGCAGATTGGGATGGAGACTCGGACTGCACCGAGTCTGTGCACCTTTTCATCTTCAGGACCAAAGGAAAAGAAACTGAGCGTGAAAACATAGGCTTTAAGGCCAATATAATGGCATAGCAATGTGAACAATGAAGCTGTGTCTCAGGAAATGAGAGCCTAAGTGCTCCTCATGGAGGCAGTGGTGGCAGGTCAGAGATGGAGAGCGGGCATCCGAGAGCAGCACGGGTTACCACCGGTGACGAAGACCAGAGAGAGGGACGACGTCCTGGGGGCACCATAGCAGGGCGCCTCTCATTCAGAACAAGTGTTTCAGTGGGTCTGCGACTGCATGCAGTTGGCTTCATGATCTGAATTTCAGCCCGTCTAAGTTCATGGCGTTTCTTCCTGAACTTATTATTCTGATTGATAAAAACAAAACTGGTATTTTTGTTTCTGATCATTTATCTCAGACTAAGACACATGAATTTCTTTTTTTTTTTTTTGAAGAATTTTTTGTTTTATTTTATTTTATTGTTCCAAAACTTTTGATTATTTATTTATTTATTTTTATGGCTGGTTCAGCCTGCCCTGAGGGCAGTGGCTGGCACAGCATGTGATGCCAGGGTTCAGACCGTGGTCCCTGCAGCCGCCAAAGCTTTCCTAAGCAGGCGCTTTAGGCCACTGCGCCATCCTGTCAGGCCCCACATGAATTTCTCTAAAGGGAGATTAACACTTAATGAATGGATGGAAATAGCACCAATTTTGTTAACAAATTTTCTTACTAAATTAGATTATAGCCATATGGCAGACACTGGAAAAATTATTATAATGTACTTTAAAATGAAACAAAGTAGAAGTATGAAAGAATACCTAATTTTCCCCAGCTGAGGTAAAAAAATGAATAAGTAAAGACGACGTGTAAACTATCTCCACCATGATGGGCTAGGAAAGGCAACCCTAGCTCAGGTGACGACGTCCACAGAGCTCTGTGTCTGTGCCCAGAGAAGACTCCTCACCAATATGGATGGAAACTGTGGCGCATTGGATTCCTGCTGTGAAATCAGCAATTGCAAAACCTTTGACTGTGTGTGTATCTGCTTCCTCTTAGTCCAAAGAGAAGTATATTCTTTCCTTTTTTTTTTCTTTCTTTCTTTTTTCTATGCAACATCAATAGGGAGGCGGGTCATGCCCACACACTGCACTCTATAGAATGATTGTGAGGACAATATGCAATATGTCAACTTTCAAAGAAAAGAAGGGAGAAAAGAAAAAAAAAGTAATGTGGATTTAGAAAGGTTAATGTGTAGTTGTTTGATCAATCTTATATACCTATATGTATTAATCTAAACTGATCTGATGATGAAAATATGTAATATAACCATTGTTAAATTTAAACAATAAAAAAATTGAAAAAAAAGAAAATATCAAATAATGTGTAACTTCATTTAAGAACTAGGCCTGATTACAACCTTCTGTAAAGTATTATCTTGCGTTGATTGCTACATCAGTATTTTTGTCAGTATTATACTTACAAATACATATATATATATATATATATATATATAGAGAGAGAGAGAGAGAGAGAGAGAGAGACTGAGACTGAGAGACAAAAAGACAGATACAGAGATGCACAGAGACAGTACTCCAGCACTGTTACTTTTTGCCCTCATTGGTATAACTCTCTTTAGTCTAGATACTTCAAGTAGAATAGATAATTGATTTTAGTAATTTATTCTTGGCTGCAAAACTGTTAACAGACATAAAGTGATGACATTAACTAGTACCAAAATTTGTAATAAATTCTGTTACCATTTTTACTTATTCAAGGTATTTTGTACTTTTCCTTGGAGCTTGTCTTTCTCAAATAATGTCCTTATAAGCTGTTTCTTAATAATTTATATATATTCTGTTTTATTTCATCCAGATTTTATATAGAAATTATTTCACAGTAGGAGATCTTTTTTACATTTTACTAATTTTAATAAGAAATAACAATGAGACAGTTTCAAAACAGGTTAGTACAACAGTTACCATAATTAATGCATTGCATATTGTCTTCATAGTAGTTGATTAGAGGACAAGATGCAGATATGATAACTTTTCTAAACACTATTCATACAAATCTTTCTTCTCATTTAACTAGGAGAAAGTAGCTGTATACATAATCCAATATTCCGTAATAGTAGTGGGCTATCAGCAGAACTGGCACTGTCAGAAGCTGTTGACTTGAGCCTTTTAGAGCTCAGTGTACTAAAATGACTTTACTTTTTATACCTTCTGGCTAGACTTTTATGCTGGATGGTTATGACCAAGTTAAAGTAAAACCTATATGACAAAAATGTAACCTTTGTATCTGATAAGGTCAGTCAAATATCCTCCGGATTTACCCTTAAACCATATACAACGTTTTGTAGATCTTGTGCCAGTGCCAGCCAGTGGGATGAGTCTCGGCCATTCATTGCTTGACTGATTTGCTCTCTGTGCAAGTCTGAGAGAATGTTTTCTCTTTAGGTGACTCTAGTAGGAGATCTTACTCAGGCCAAGCTACTTCATTTTTAATGTCTGGAAATTTCTTGAAAGGATTGACTAATGATCTCTGGATTAAACTAAAAAGTCTACCATGACTCCCTACAATCCATTTTCTTTTCAAATTTTTGTTACATTTTTCCATTTTCATATAAATCTCTACTCATGGGAAGTATTTCCTGCTAAAGGGAGTATCAAAGGGTATAAAAGCTGAGTTATAGTACTCAATGTTATGACTTCAGCAATATATCAAGAGTAGAAAATGAACTTAAAATGAAGAAAGGTAAAGCAATGCAAGATTATGGGTGAGGCAACACTTTAAATATTGATGTCTTTGAGTGAGTATATTTATTGCCAAGTATACTTCCTTGGGATAATTCTAATCCATGAACTCAAATATTATACTATTTTAGGCATTGCGATTTTTCCCAGAGGCTTTCAATATCTATGTTTAGTTTCCATTGCACAGATCTGCAGAAGGAAAATTGGCTCACAGTATGTGTTCCTGCCATAGGTATAACCACTGGGCAATTATTCATTCCTCCTGGGATGGAGCTCTTCTTTCTGTGATGGCTAAGACACACCTGCCTAGTCCTGCTGACATTTACCTTCACTAACCAGTGATTCTCATTGTCCTTTTTCCTTTCTTTTCTTTATGATTCATTCCAAATAATTCAATTCATTTCATGTGGTGATATAGAGATACGATTGAAGACCAGTTGGTGTCCCTAGAAGTGCTAAGTTATAGACAGAGCCCAGGGAGGCCTGCTGCTGTTGCTCGGGAGTCTCGGAAGGCTGAGGTCTGAAGCTTCATGGGGGAGCTCCTCCTGCGGGTGCCCTGTCCTTGAATTATAGACAGAGCCCAGGGAGGGCTGCCTTCTGTTGCCTGAGATTCCCAGAAAGCTGGGGCTCAAGGTTGTGGATGGCGGCTCTTCCCATGAATGCTCTGTTCTTTGTTTATCTGCTATGTGACATCGATGGTTGCCTCCTCCCCTGCTTAAAGTACTATTTGTTAGCATTTGCGTGAGCTACGTGTCTGGAGGCATTTGCGTGAGCTACGTGTCTGGAGGCATTTGCGTGAGCTACGTGTCTGGAGGCATTTGCGTGAGCTACGTGTCTGGAGGCGTTTGCGTGAGCTACGTGTCTGGAGGCGTTTGCGTGAGCTACGTGTCTGGAATATGCTGTGTCTATCAAAGTAGTGACATATACTCCTTAGCCATTTTTAAAATGCTAAATAAAAGAAGAGCTTTCTGAGGCTCTGGGCTCACTGAGGAAGAGAAATATCAGTGAGTCCTCTGAAGCTACATTCATCGGGTCTTCTCATCATTTCTTTCGGCACCAGAGCAATAACTGTACAACACATGATGATTTTAGACCATGGGATCTTAGACATAAGACCAAACAGCTGATCACCTCTATGCGTGGTTTTTCCTGGGGGACACCAGAAATACTATGCACATGGTCATGTAATTATTTCTTAAGAAGTAGAAATTGGCAAAAAATGGGAAAAGTACTGAGAATTAATTGTGATTATAAGATAATAAGCAAAACAGACTGAGAAGAGAGTGCAGACACACCACCTATTGATGGGGATAGTACAATTTATTCTCTCTGAATGAAAGAAGCTCAAATCTATCATTCAAAATAAGTCCAGGAAGACAAGGCAGGAATTTTAGACTGATCCATGAGAATCTGAAAACAAGAAATAATTTTTGCTTAATAAGGATAAAAGTTTGGTAGGTGCAGAAATTATAGCTGTCTGACAATTACAGATTTAAAAAAAAAAACTATTTCTGCCTGTGGGAGGGAATATCGCTATCAAAGGAGCCCATATGCATGGCACCGTGGCCAATGAGGTGACATTTTAGGTATGGCATCTTTATCTCCTCAAACAGCCGAAAGCTTTTGCTTACAAAGTAATGTTAATTTTCAGTAAAGATCCACTTCCTATAGTTTGTATGGGTTCTGGGTGAGCACAAGGTGTGACGCTGCCTTCTGCTGACTCCAGCAAGCAGGGTCTTCAGTCAAGTGCAGTGAATGAAGTTCTCTGGTCCTGGGCAGATGCTCCTTGAATCCTGAGTGGCATTTGGTGACAGAGGTACGTGTCTCTCCTGCTGTTTAGATCCATGGCATTATGATGCGCTATCAGAGTCCTTGGTCTTCCATGCCAGACTTTCAGGCTCTTACAAAACTTTCTGGAGTTGTTCCTTGGTAGGGAATTCTGTGAGTAGATCAGCGTCGTAACAAAGTCCAGGGACTGTTGTTGAAGGAGGACGTCCCCATGCCTAGGTGTTTAATTACTTTTAGTTTATCGGACTTTCTGATTTCGAACTCAGTTTTACTGTGATGCAAAGTGATAGAGCTCTGTAAATGGACTGTAGAAAACAGAGATGATAGGAAACCAGGAGGTGAAGTTTGTAGAGGTGGAGAATGGATCTAGGGATTGGGGAGAAGAAAGGGCGAAGAGAGGAGGGAAAATCAGACGGGACTCAGCCCCGACGTGTGCTGTGCCAACTTTCTACAGTAAGCACAGGGAACTTGTGTTAATGGTTTTCCTCTTACATATTCAGGACAATGGCACCACAAATATATCAAGTCACGTCACCTCAGCCCTTCCAAAAGTTGTTTTTAAAGTACTGTGCCTAAGTATCATATCCTGTCCTGAATTTGAAAACGCTCAACACTTTTCCAGTGGTCCGAAGTCCTGCTGCCAAGAGGCCCTGCTGCCCTGTACCCATCTTGTCATCTGATTACTTTCTATTTTTTTTTCTCAGCACATTTTTTTTTTGTCTTTTTGAGACAGGGTCTTGCTATGCAGTTCAGGCTGGCCTTGAGCTCACTTTGTAGCCCAGGCTGGTCTCGAACTCACACCGATCCTCCTGCCTCAGCCTCCCCAGTGCTAGGGCTACAGGCGTGCGCCACCACGCCCGGCTCTCAGCACATTTTGAGGAAAAAGTATCATGACCATTCCCTGGAATTGTGATTCCTCAGCTTTGTTTTTTTTTTTTTTTTTTTTTTTT
>PVJA010039751.1:0-18895 GCA_004027025.1 Myocastor coypus | reverse complement strand
CCTAAGCTTTCCTAAGCAGGTGCTTTAGACCACTGAGCCATCATGCCGGGCCCCGAGTCTATATATTTTTAAATCAAGATCTTTTAGAGAAGTGTTTAAGGAATTGCTTATAGATGAGGTGTTTTAGTATTTAGAATTAACTTGTCAATAAACCAGTAGGGGTAGCAGAGGTAACTCAGGACTGGCCGTTTGATGTAGTTCACTATTGTTTCTGACATGCTTAGAAAAACTGCAAGGGAGAAGCTTAGACCTTATATTTATGAAGACTTTGCCCAGATTTCCCCATAGTTGGGTGCTAGAGATAAATGGTCCGGAGTGGCTGTCTTCCCTTCCTACTGGAATATCCACTCTCTGAGCCTCTTGTGGTGGCAGATGACCAAGGGGAAATCTTCTTGGAGGATGCTGCCCTCCCTGGCTCTTTGCTTTTATTTGCTGGTGGATGTCACCAAGGCTGGTTCTGAGCCCCACGCCTAGCGGCCATGCCCTAGGGATGTGCTGTATGGCCTCAGCAGCGTAGACAGCATCCATCAGCCTTTTCTTCTCAGGCTTCTCTTTTCTCTCTGCTTTCGTGCTGCTGTTCTGATTGCCCTCTGATTTTGCAGACCCATCCTTACCCTGGTGATCAGCCCCATCCAAGGATCCTGACACCTGCTGTCTCCTCTTCTTTCTCTGACAGTCCCATCTAGAGGATTCATCTCCTCAGACACCAAGGCTGGGGAGAGACCTCACCAGGCAGATCCAGCTTCCCTCTCCATGCAGCTCACTGGACTCCCTAAAATCAAACCCTTCCCTCATCTTTCTTGTCCATCCTCCATTTCTTGGGCTCCATGCTTATTGGGGCTTCCGTGTGGACTTCCATCTCTGCAGGTGGCCTCCTCTCTCCATCCTCACCCAGGCTTCCAGCCCCTGGATCACCTCCCTCCTCTTCCCTTGGCTGGCATCAGAAGGAGCCTGGAACCCTCTGCTGCTCTCACTCATCCATGGCCACTAGAGTGCTGGATTTTTCTATGCACCATTCTAAACTTACTTCTCCAAAGTAATGGAGACAGTGTTTTAGGTTTTAGACGGTAAAAAATGTCGATGTTACCTTTCTGAGCAGGTTTGAAACATGCTGCTAAGGCATGGAGTGGGAGTAGGGACTCCTAGGTGGGGGCCCCTGCTACGAGACCCTGTGTCTGATCAGAAACTGCACTTCAGCCTCACCCTCGCCACTGTGGAGTTCACACAGACCCATTGCTGTGGAGCCTCCCAAGAGGGCAGGGCGCTCTTCTTGGCTCCCTTCCTGCAGATGTGTTCCAAGATGCAACCCAGCAGTCATTGATGATGGCATCTCTGCTGTGACAGCAGTTTCCTGGACCTTAGCTTGCTGTGCATCTGGAAGAGCGGTCTGGGCCAGCTACTCCTCAGCAGCTGGTATAAACCTGGCCTTCCACCTTGTTCCTGTCAAAGGAAGAGAAGCCCAAGGCGGTGAGCCAGCTGTGTTCTAAAAAGAGTAAATGTAAATCTCCAGCAACAAACAGCTCTGAAATAATTTAAAAGAGATTATAATATAGCCTTGTATTTGTTCAGTTTTATTTAAGTTGTGGGTGCGTGTGCACCTGAGAAAACACTTTATGTAGAGAGTTGGGTGCTACCTATAGCTTCAGACACCCATGGGTTTTGGAAGGTGTCCCTGGGGGACAGGGCACATTTTCCTCCTTGTCTGGCTCCATACTCTTGCGTCCCTTTCCTGTGTTCCTCCCCACCCACACATTCTTGCTTTCTGGAGTAATTGCTGATTCCTGGAAGAAGGCTACACCATGAAGAAGGGTGTGCCAGCAGGGTCAGCAATCGTCACGCTTAGACTTGGCTCTGGGTCATGGCTGGGAAAGGTGTCACCCAGCTAGAGTCTGCTCAGGAAAAACAGTGTGTCAGCTCCTAGCTCTGGACCCCTGCCTGTGCAGAGGTGCTCCCACTTCCTGCTGTTTACCTGCCCTGTTTCTTGCTGTACCCATATAGCCCAGGGCCATGCCTGGCACAGACCAGCACCTGGCACACAGCAGCCAGTGGTAGAGCTCATGGCTGGTGGGCATGGCATGGCCCTGCACTGGCTGGGACTGGTGCAGAAAGAGCGGGTGTTTGCTACGTCATGTCCCACAGGGCTAGCCTGCGACTGAAGCTTTCCTCTTGCCTCTGCCCAGGCTCTTCCGGGGATTCTGCTCACTGAAATGGGAGCAGCGAGTCCATGAGTGGCCTCTGTCCTTGTGTCTTCACATACTGTCCATGCTGCCACTGCTGGGAGTGCAACATTCCTGAAGCCCAGGAGCTCATGTAACCTTGTCACTATCATCATCCTTGTCACCATTATCACTACCACTGCCACCACTAGGTTTCCAGCAGTATAACACTTCACTCCTGTGCTCAGGGATCCTCAGTAAGCATCTCTGTCCCTTTCTCTGTCCCTGTCCTGCTGAGCACAGGTGCCAGTTGGCTGCAACGTGGTCATGCCGTGGCTCAGCTCAGTGGCTCACACTCCTCTGTGCACGCTCTGGGCACTGGCACGCCCTCAGGACACACCAGGATAAGAACTAATTCTCACTCCAGGGTCATCCCCAAGACACACCCTGTCCCAAGACCAGCCTGCAGGCTTCTTCTCTGATCAAACCCCCAGACCTCCAAGTCTTTCTTATGATGCTTACTGTGCTCATCTTGGGATTTTCTTCCCTGCTCTCTGCTTCTAGCCTGCAGCCTGGCATGCACCAGGTGCTGAAAGATCTTCATGAATGACACCGAGCATCCATTATGTGCTACAAGGACATCAGAGAAAGCAGGAGAAATTGTTTTTCAGAACTAAGCGATATGCATGTGTGAGGCAGTGAAAAATGGTGGTGGTGGCGGTGATGATGACAATAATGGTAACGAGACTGATGATAGTGATGCTGCTGGTGGTGATGCAGAATGTGCAGGATGTTTACATGCATCGCCCCTTCTGGATCTACTCTCCATTTCTCCATCCCTCCTTGTACCCCAGAGATCAAGCCTCATGAACAGCACCAGCAAACTCTCTTGCCCTCTCATTTCTTCTTGGCCAACAGGAACTATGATGGACACTCAGAAAGCAAGAGGACAGCGGCAGAATTCATTTGCCCAGCGTATCACCTTTCCCATTTCTAGACACAATACCTGACAACTACAACTTCAAGGAATTGAACTGAGCTCAAAGTTTCAGGGGATTCAACATATGGTTGGTTTATTCCCCACAAGGCAGAGACATCATCGTGGCAGAGTGTGATAGCGCAAACCTGCTAATCCGTGGCTGTCAGGAAACAGAGCAGGGTAACAGAAGAGGTGAGGGACAAACTACAAACCCCAGGCCCACACCTCCATGACCCACACAGACATGCCTAGAGGTGTGCTTCACCCATCTCCACAACAACCCAAGCCAATCAAGTTGACACCATCACACTTAACGGTCACGTCCTACTCTTTGTCAACTTGAAACCTAAACACCTCTCCTTAAGCCATATCTACTTTCCAAGTAAACACAGTGATAAATTAACAACTCTGTCTGTCTGAGTGACAAGCAGACATGCACTACACCCTTCTTCACAGTTTCAGCAGCTCCGGCAGTTTTCAAAAGCCCCAATCAAAGTTTCTTCCAAGACACAAGGGTAACTGTTAGCTATGAACCTCTGTAAAACTAAAGACATATCATCTCAAGATACAGCAGAACAGGATAAATAAACATTTTCACTGCAAAAGGGATAAATGGGTGAGAGAAAAGAGTTGGACCAAAGTCAGACTGAAAACCAGTAGGGCAAACATGAAGCCCCATAGATTCTCCACGTGTCTGTGCTCACAGCGGTGACATATGGGTTTTATTTATTTATTTATTTATTTTTTTTTTTCTTGTTTCAGAACCTTTGTTTGTTTATTCACTCATTTTTATGGCTGGCTCAGCCGGCCCAGAGGGCAGGGCTGGCGCAGCATGTGGTGCCGGGGATCGAACCGTGGTCCCTGAAGCCACCCAAGCTTTCCCAAGCAGGCGCTTTAGACCACTGAGCCATCCCGCCAGGCCCAACATATGGGTTTTAAAGGGTGTAGGTGCTTCTACTCCTATAGCTTTGCTGTTTTCAGCCCAGTTGGACTCTCTCTTGGTCTGACTCTCAGCACAGCCTGAAGTTTTCCTTATTGGATATTTCATGTTCATGTTACATTTGACTTCACAAACTGCCTTCTCCAGGGCTCCTTTCTTTGAAATCTGGGCTGGACTCTCACTCACTCAACTTTTGTTTTCTGCATATGTATAAAACCAGCCTCATTGATGCTGCCAAGATCTGCCACTGGTCTAGGCAGGAGCTAGACCCCTTTGGATCATGGCTGCAGCAGCCTCTGAGCACTTGGGTGATTGAATGTGGTGAAATGAGTCCCAGAGAACCAATACCTTAGGTGGCCATTCTGGAACAAGGGGCTCAGGGCCTTGCCCCTACAGTGATACTTCTATACATTTTCATCTTTGATCCTGAGCTAGCTCTTGCTGATTGATGAGATGCCCACAAATAATTTTCTTGTTTTTGTATGAAGTACTTGCCTTCTTTTGAGCAATGCTAATTTCTTTAGCCACCATTCTTCCTTTGGTCCCAAATTTGCATTTTTTTTTTTTTTCTGGCCAAGATTTAAGTTTTTCAAACCTTTTTGCTCATCCCTTTGTCCACCATTCTCACTATAAATGTGGCTGAAAGCATCTGGCTATGCTCACACCACAGTCTAAATGTGGCATGACTTCTGCCATGTCAATCCATGACCCTGAATCTCAATCTTTAGTGAAGTTTCAGGCATAGACAAGACAGGGAAATATTTCTGCTAAAGTAGAGCCTGTAGCCCAACTGCCAATGGAGTTGTTTTCCCCAACTGAAACCCCTGAACCTGGCCTTTACTTTTACTGTCCCCATGTTTTTTTTTTTTTTTTTTTTTTTTTTTTTTTTTTTTTTTTTTTTTTTTTTTTTTTTTTTGTATTTTAGGGAAGGATCTACAGGTGTTCAGGTCTCACTACTAGATTGGATTCAGAGATTCACCTGTTTACAGCTTCCCAAGAGCTGGGATTACAGGCACCTGCACCACCACGCCTAGTCTCAATTGCCATCTCAGCACATCCCGGGGCCATGACTGGCATAGCAGGCCTGGGATCGAATCCCCTGGTGCCTGCAGCTACTTGCAGGTGCTTTAATGTGCTGAGCTGTTTGGCCAGCCCTGCTGTCCCCATTCTTGTCAGCATCCTGGTCTCCTGAGTTCGGATCAGAGTCATCTACCAGGCTCTGCTTATAGCATTCTAGAGCTTTTCTAGATTATCTTTCCAGCCTTTCCAAAGGCCTTCTGTGAACCAGTTCCAATATCTTCAGAACAACATGAGGAGATATAGTTACAGAAATCAGCTCACTTCTCTGATATCAGTTTTCTGGATCGGCCAGCTATTCCACTGCTAGGGCACAATAGCTGACACCCACAATTTAGAGGAGGAGGGGTTTAATTTGGCTCCAGCTTTTGGCGATTCAGTACATGGTCTGCTGGCCCCACACTGGGACTATTATAGCAGATGAGTGTGGTGGGACAAATCTGCTCTGTTCACAGTGGTTAGGAAACAGCAAGAGAACAGCGTTGAGAGGAAGGGGCAAGCGCCTAGTACAGACCTCAAAGTCAGATTTCTATAACCCTCTCAGACACACCCCAAAGTGTCTTTGGCAGCCCCTTGTGCAGTTCTCAGGCCAATAAAGGTGACACAGTCAAACTCGGCTGTCACACCCAGTACATCTCTGCTGGGCTCCAGTTTGTGCTAACAGGGTCACAGCTCCTTTCTGACAGCCCTTGACTTGCTGCAACAGTCTAGTATGTTATGGTTCTTATTTGTCCCTCCAAAGCTTCATGCAGTCATTGAAGTGTAGTTCTACAGCTTGTGATTAATTTGCAATCCAAGGTTGGGATCATGGGGCTGAGTGCTGCTGGGATTATGGGTTGGGAGTGCTGCCCCCATCCTAGGGTGGGTAACCTGAATGTAACATATAAGGGACAGAGAGACAAACATGCTGTTGCTGTTTCTCTGTTGCCGTTGTTGCTGTTACTCCTTCCTTTTGCTCTTGCTGTTTTGTTGCCATGAACTGCTGCCCTTTGCCATGTCCTACTCTGCCTTGGAGCCAGACGAGTATGGAGTGGAACCTCTAATAACTGTGAACTCAATAAACCTTTCCTTCCTTCATTGTGAATGTCGGGTGTTATGGTTTATGTCTAGTTGTCCCCCCAAAGCCTCATGGAGTCACTGGGTATGGACTTCTAGAGTTTGAGACTTGATCCATGATCCCTGGGATTATAGGTTTTAGTACTGATGGGATTATGGGCGGAAGTACTTCTGGGATTATGGGTGTAGCCTAGGGCAGGAGCTAAGGCGAAGAGCCTGAATGTAATATAAAGAGAGACAGAGAGATAGACTGGAGCTCGAGCTGGTGCTGCTGCTCTGCTGCCCTGTTTGGTTGGCTGCCTCTGCCACCACTTTGTTGCTGTTCCGCTGCCATGAACTGGATGCTCTCCGCCCTGCTCCACTCAGCCTTGGGCCAACCGAATATGGACTGAAACCTCCACGAACTGTGAGCTAAATAAACCTTTCCTTCCTTCATTTTGAGTGTCGGGTATTTGTCCCAGCAACGAGCAAAAAGTAACTAAAACATCGGGTATTTGGCCCAGCAACAAGAGAAGAATAACTGAGACAAGTAACCACTTCTTTCCTTGTCTGTCTGGCCCAGGGTAGGAATAGGCTCTGTGTCAGTGACGATCTCAATCTTAAAAAAACCTCCCTACCGCTGCTTCTTTCCAGCATTTCTTTGGCTTCTTGGTAAGAGCCTGACAGATCCAATAATGACAGTGGTGGCAACTACAAAAGTGATGGCAGAGATTTTCCTCCCAGCAGGGGATCGGAAGACACTAATGAGGGACTCAGGACAAAAGATACTGCAAAACTGTGGCAGAGATGAGTGAAGCCCATTGTGTTAGCTATCTCCTGTATAGCAAGCTACCTATATCACTGCTTCAAACAATGATTTATTATTTCTTATCCTTTTGCAGGTCAGGAGTTCAACAGGCACAGCAGGGTGACGTGTTTCTGCTCGGTCCTCTTGGCCTCCATGAGAAACTTGAAGGCCACATGATCTCAGCTGATGGCTGCTCCTGGGAGGGAGCCCTCTGAGCAGAGAATATGAGTGGACCAAGCCATGCTACCCCTGGGAGTCATGTAGCATCACCTCTGCCATGTTCACTGCTTCAGGTGGTAGCAACGGGCCACCCTAGCCATACCTCCTGATGGAGGACTGTCGAGGTCACATCATGGGGTGTGGATTAACAGGATTTGAGCCATGTTGTGAACTTGACTGGGATCTTCCTGCTCATGCAGTAGCAACTGTGCAGAGCATGGTCTGAAGATGACAGTAACCCAAGTGTGAAAGAGCCTATGTCTCTGAGTCAACCCTAGGGGAGCTGTCCAATCATATTGAACTCATGTGAGTGTGACAAACCACAAGTGTGTCAGTCCCCTGAGACTTGGTGATTACTGTAAGTGGTAGTTTACCCGCATCCCTAAACTTTGAGTCAGTGTGTCCCTCTTCCTGTGTTAATGGCATATCCGGGACAACAGCTAAGGACCAGGGTTAATGATCACACTCCTTTCCCACCCCAGGTATTAGTAAGCAGCACGACCACAATGAGGAAGAGGAGGAGAAGGAGGAGGGGGAGGAATTGGTGGCATTCTCTGGGCCACCAACCCACAGCACTGCACTTAGAGAACTCAGCTCACCTGAAACCAGGGGTGGCAGCACATACTTGTGATCCTAGTACTCTGGGAGGCTGAGACATGAAGAATGAGGATCTTAAACTCCAGCCCAGCCAGGGCAACTCCATGAGATCCTGTCTTAAATTAAAAAAGGGCTGGGATGTAGCTTAGTGTGAAGGCTCTGGACTGAAACCCTAGTACTTTTTTTTATGGAAAATATTTTATTTAGAAGTTTTAGCGCAAAAAAAAAAGAAGTTTTAGCGCAATGATACACTGACATGATGGGATGTAGGATTTGTTACCCTTCTTAGGTATTGAGAATATTGTTTTGTTGGAGCTATACAATATATTGATATGCAAAGGCTAATCATGCCAAATCTTTAGCCCTACTATGACATTATGGAATGCATTTTGAGTTTCCATAGTTAGCTTTTTTTTTCTTTAAACTTCTATTTCTCTTTCTTTCTTTCTTTCTTTCTTTGTTTCTTTCTTTGTTTCTTTCTTTCTATTTATGAAACACTAGTACTTGCAGAGAAAGAGAAAGACCTTGGCCCAGCCCCAAGGAGGAAACCCTGACTGTGAGCACAAGCGTTGTATGCCCAACCCTATAGGGAGGGTCGAGGGCTGGAGCCAGCTGCGTACAGTGACTGGCAGGTGTGCATCTGTAGGGCCTGCCCTGCGTGGGACACTGGCTGGTGCAGAGCAGTCTCCTTCCTCCCAGGGCCAATAAAAAGCCTGGAGAGCATCTGTCAAGTGATATTTAGAGCTGACATTTTCATAAGGATCCAGTCTGCAGAGGGTTTCTCGGGGCCAGGAGAAGCACACTTCTCCTTTTCCTCTTCCCCACCTTCTGTAATTAAACAATGCCCACAGTATTCAACGTGTGTTTACAAGGTCGTGGCTGGCAGAACGCAGTCTGAAAAGATTTCTGTTTTGAAATAATTCCAACACACCAGTTCCTATAATAACAGCTTCAGCATAACAATTTCAGTAAATGCCACTTTCTCCTGATGCATTTGAGAGTAAATCATATAGACCCTGTCTGCTTGGACTACAAAACAGTGTTCACAAAGTTGGACAAGTTTTTTTTTTTTTTTTTCCCAACGCACCATCTCCACTTCTCATCCGGTGAGATGTACCTCCCTAACAGACCGGCCAGCAGTCACCCTGATGGCCCTGGTTGTTCCCTCTCCATTATCTCTATTTGTCTGGAGCCCATCTGTCCCCACCCACAGCCTTTTCTGGTGGCTATGACGCTGAGGCTTTTGAAGAAACGAGCTGTGAAAGCAGCGCATCACCTCTGCGGCTGATTCCTGCCACCTTAGGCAGATAGCCATTCTAGTTTGGGCCATGGCAACAGGGGCTGGTCCGTTTGTAGGAGAGTTGGAAACAGTAAGCCTGCTGAGCTCTCACTTGGTTTTTTCCTCTAGCACTGGTTGCACTATACAGGAGTACGCTTCTTCCAGGGGTCTAATCTACTCGACTAGGCGTATCTTTTTTTATTGGATGGGAGCATGAGTGTTAGCAACGCATATGCATACTGCAGTCACCCAAGACCATGTGCTAAGGGATGCCATTCAATAAGGAGTGTCCCTAGGTAGGCCATCTGCTGTAGTTAGGGTTTACAAGGGAACAAAACATAATTTATAAGATTATTTTACAATAGCCATTCAAAGAGTCACATACAAAGAAAATGCAGGAAATCCGTCCACACACTAAAGACCAGAAGAACCCAGCTGAGGGCCTGGGTCTTACTGCAGTGCCCTGAATGAGTCTAGCTGAAGACCTAGGCTCGAAAAGACGCCCCCCCTCCAAGTCCAGCTGGAGGTCAAGGGCTCAAGACAATGTCCCTCAGATCTGCGCTGGGAAGACCCTAAGGTCAGTGGTGGAAGCTGGAAATGCCGGTGGGATAAAGGATCTGTTCCAGCCAGCTGAGGGATCTGCGCCGGAGCCAGGAAGCAAGGCTCAAACCAAAGATCAGAGCTCCCCCAAAGTGGACCACAGCTATCCTCAGTGACAACGAGGTTCTGAGCTCCTCCAACTATGAGAATAGCTGTGTTCATATCACGAAAGCCAGCATGATAAACCCCTCCAGGCAAAACAGCAGCTCCCTGACAATTTCTCTTCTTCTCCAGTTTTGTCTGTTATGCAGCTGGTAACAATCCTCAGGTGGGCCTCTCTCACCCAGCACTGCTCTGGTTCACCCCAGCTGGGTGTTACAAGTTGACACCAGTTGTCAATCCCACACAACACCTCTTCCCCCCTCTCCTGTTGTGTAGTTCAACTCCTCACTCCCCAGCCCCTGCAGACACCGGGCTGTTTTCTGTATTTCTACTTTTCTTTTCACGGCTTGTCATTTATGTCTGTGAAATTACATTCTCGTAGCCTTTCTGTACCTAGCTCTGTTGCTCAGAGATAAACAGGTTGTTGCCCACATTAGGATTTCATTCCTTTTCCTGACTGCATGGCACCCCATTGTCAGAATGTCCCACAGGACACTCCAGCCTGTGATCTCAGGACATTTATGTTGTTTTCAGTTGTGAGAGATTGTGAATAGAGTAGAGCTGTTCGTTTGTTTTGTTTTGTGGTACTAGGAATCAAACTTGGGACCTTGCACTTGCCAAGCAGGCTCCTGTGCTACTGAGCTATCTCCCCAGCCCTGGATAGAGCTCTTCTAAATACTCTTTCACAGGCTTTTGTGGGGACTTATGCTTTTATTTCCCCGGGGCCAAATGGAGTGAGATTTGCAGGTCCTATGCAATATCTGTGTAGTCTTGCTCATACCAGCAGTGTCGGATGCTTGGATGAGAATGGGTTGGGATGCCTAGGGCGGCTGCCTGCGATGGTGGCACCCAGCATCCTCATTGCCTGTCTTCTTTTCCACTCTTTGGCTCCACTGCTCAGAGTTTTATTCAGTTCTTTTCTGATTACTGACTTTTTGTTTGATTTTGCTTTTTAGGGAAAGGCAGGGTGTCCAGGGTCTCACTACTAATCAGACTCCTAGTGATACGCCTGTTTACAGCCTCCCAAGAGCTGGGATTACAGGTGCACACCACCACACCCCCAGTCTCAATTGCCATCTCAGTGGGCCCCAGGGGTGGGGCCCGCACAGCAGACCAGGGTATTAAACCCCCATCTCCTGCGCCTGCTTGCAGGTGCTTTAATCTGCTGAGCCTATTGGCTGGTCCTTGATTATTGAATTTGAGTGGGGTTTTTTTTTCATACTCCAGGTAAATTCTTCATTTGAGGTGTGTTTTGCAAATATTGATCTCTCTTTGTTGGTGGGTTTACCCTTTACTTTTTAAATAATTTGTTAGGACAGAAGTAGTTACTTTTGAGGTTCAAATTGTTGATTTTTTTCCTATTATATGTTGTAGTTTTGAAGTGATATGTTTTTCTCTTTCTTTCTTCCTTCCTTCCTTCCTTTCTTTCTTTTTTAAAAAATTTAATATTTTTATTGTTTAAATTTAACAATGGTTATATTACATATTTTCACCATCAGATCAGTTTAGATTAATACATATAGGTATATAAGATTGATCAAACAATTAAACATTAACCCTTTTAAATCAACATTACTTTTTTTTTCTTTTTCTTTTCCCCTTTCTTTTTTTTTTTTGAAAGTTGACATATTGCATATTGTCCTCACAATCGTTCTACAGGCATCTTTCTTTCTTTCTTTCTTTCTTTTTTTTCTTTCTTTCCTGTGGAACCAGGGATTGAACTCAGGCCCTTGTGCTTGCCAGACAACACTCACTCTACCAAGTTATCTCCCCAGCCTCCTGAAATAATATGTTTTTAGATGTGTCTGAACAGGAGTTTTTTTCTGGAAGCTTTGCATGCTCACGCTTGGCTCTGCACCCATTTTGAGCTTGTTGCTGTAGCTGGTGTGAGGCGCACACTGAGGAGGTGTGCATGTGCACTTGGCCGTTTGGTTGTTACTGTTTCCCTGAAAAGACAATATTAGCCCAGGAAGCATCCTACAGAAGAGTGTTAAAGTGGAAGAAGTTATGAGAAATAGCAGACTAATCAAGTTCCTTTATTTGCAGTGCTACAGACAGAACTCAGGCCGCACACCTGTTAGGAAGTGCTCTGCACCCCAGCCTGGTTCCCTTGTTATGAGGAAGATTTAAGTTTTGTGTTGATTGGGGCTCTCCAGAGACATGGGATCGAATCCATAGTAAAGTACATGAGGGAACTTATTAAGCAGACCCACAGATGGGGCAGGAGAGTCAGAGGATCCAGTAACTGCTCAGCCCCAGGGCTGGCAGCCTCAAAACAGGAGGGATTGTCTCCGTTATTTTTCTCTGATTGCTGGGACAAAATATCTAATACCCAGAATTATGGAAGGAAAGGTTTATTTAGCTCACTGTTTGTGGAGGTTTCAGTACCTAATCAGCTGGCTCCAAGGCAGAGTGGCACACGGCCGAGGGCAGCAGCTCATGTCTGTGGAAAACACGAAAGCAGCGAGAGCAAAAGGGAAGAAGAGTGGCAGAGAGCAAGCCTCTCTCCCTTCCTTATGCTGCATTCGGGCTATCCGCCAGTGGGTGGGTACAGCACTCACGCCCACAATCCCAGCATTGGGTCATTAATCAATCATAAACTCTAGAAATCATCCTGTGACCGCATGTGGCTGTGGGGGTCGTCTAGACAAAAACGATAACAGGGAATCTCTGTTGGAGGCCACAGGAAAGACTGCAGAGGCTGGAGTCCAATGTCCACAAGTGAGGCTGACAGTGCCAGCTATACCTGGTCAAGCCGCAAGGAGCTTTTCAAGCGCATGCTAATTTCTTTCTTCTTCATTCTTCCCCTTTATTTCCTTGGGGCTGTGAGCCTATTGGATAGCATCACCCACGCTGGGGCGGGTCTTCTCCCACGGTTTGCTGGCCTGTATGCCAATCATCTCTGGAAACACCCACAGATACCCGTCAGCGCTTTCTGGCCCTCTGAGGATGCAGGATCTAGTCGGATTGACGGTGGGGAGCAGCCATTCTAGAAACTAAGGCGACTCGGCGAGCTGCTGAAATCAGTGGAAGCCACAGCAGTCGGATCATAGGAAGTGCTGATCTGCTGCTCTCCTCCCGCCCATGCTGTTCTTAAATTTCTGTTGGGTTTTTGAGTTTTAAAAAGCAGGATTCTAGCTCCCCAAAAGAGGGTGAGAGTTGCCCTAGCTGAGGGCGCGGAGACCTGGCCACCACTTTGACAGCAAGAAGGAAGCTGCCTTTCTTGGAAAAGCAGCTTGAGATGAAAAAAAAAAAAAAAAAAATCAAACTCTGATAGTTAAACTAGTTTAAAATCTTGCGGATCCACGAGGTAGCTCAGCGGTCTACAGCTCCTGCTTAGGCTAAATTAGTCAAGGGCAAAGGGACTGTCCTACAATCTCAGGCACTACGTGCCGCGCCAACCCTGCCCCTGAGCAGGCCGCAAATATAAATACATAAATGAATGAATAAAATTCCAGTGCTGTGCCAGTCTATCTGCGGTCATCTCTGTTTCCGTGTCACAAAATGGAAAAATGGAAGCTCCCTGTCTCGCAAAGTTTTATCGTGAACAATGAAAAAAAAAAAAAAAAAAATTCCTGCCAGATGTTTAGATCACAGGCTGGGTGCACGCACTGTAAATCTCCTACAGGGCCAGCTCTTTTCCTGGCTATTCGCTATTTCTTCACTCAAGTTTTGCAATTGTCTGGGACATCAGAATGAGGTGACAGTTCCTCCAGAGGCTCAGCCTGCCAGACCCAGTCCAGAGAGAAGACTGAAGCTAGCTAGGGCTTAGCTGCTCACAGAAGAGTTATCTTGGGTATGTGCATATCTAGTGTCTACCGGGGGAGACTGCGATTGGTGGCTCGGTGTTTGTTTTCTGGCAAAGATAACGTGAAGGCAAAGATGCAGCCTATAAATGATGGCGCCTTCCACTGAAGCAAGAACAATAGGTGTGAAACTACAGAGATGCTGGTGAGCTCTGAGCTTCGGACCAGACTTCGGACTGGGAGACACCAACCGGCAGATCCTGTTCAGGGACATGGCAGGTGGGCTGAGGCATGGGGGTGGGCAGGGCTTCGGGTCACGGGCCACTGCTTTCACCCTGGCTTTTGCCCTCCTGAGCCCCAGTGACCTGCTTGATGGCAGCTCACTCCTAGCCTGTCTTGATCCTTCCCCATACAGCCTCTGGATGGCTGTTGATTCCCACTGGGGGTCCAGCCTCCAGCTGAGAAAACAGGAACTGGTAGAGCTGGGGGAGGGTGTGGAAGGGTGGGCAGGAATGTGGAGCTTATCTCGCTGGCAATTATTAACCAGGGGGCTGCAGCAGGGCACCAGACGGACAGTAAACCAGGTCTGGGCAGGTAGGCAGGGGCAGCAGTTCAAGGACAGAGTGGGGACTGAGAGGGGCTAGGGGCAGACGATGGAGGGACAGCACTTGAGCTGTACCCGAAGGACATAGCAGCCAGAGAGAGGGCAGAGTGCTTTTGGGCAACCAAGAGATGGGACCTGATGGGGTGAGGATCTGCAGGGAGAAAGCGTCTACCTTCATATTGGCAGACCTGGAGGTTGTCCAGTGACGGGGCTGGGGCCCAGAGAGCAAGCGGGAGGTTCAGGCCATAGATATCACCAGACAGACCTCACTCTGGAGAGCAGGCCCCCTGCCCTCCCAGCATCTGACTTCACCCTGCACAGGGGAGGCCGCAGTGAGCTACCAGTGTGGGTGTCCACAGGGTGAGGAAGGTAGGGGCCTGGAGCCGGCCTGGGCATGGAGGAGAAGGACGATTTAGAGAGGCCTAGAAGGATCAGCCGGAGCAGAGAGGCTGCAGTTTGCTGGAGATCAAACTCAGGAGCTTGCACTTGCCAGACATTTGCTTATGCTGCTGAGCTCTCTCCCTGCCCTCTGAGAATTCTTTAGAGCTGTTATGCAGAGTGAAACGTGCTGTCCCCCCAGCATTTGGCACATCTCCATGGGTAAGCTCCTCCCACACCCAAGCAAGCCAAGGGCAGCCCAGAATCTGCTCAGGGTCACGGAACCCACAAAAACAGGGTCTCAGAGCAGAATGTGGTGCTGTACACCTGGGATCCCAGCACTGTGGGAGGCTGAGGCAGGATGATGGAAATTTAGCTGCTAAAAGAGGCCCTCTCAGGGCTGAGGATACAGCTCAATGACATAAGCACTTGCCTGGCAAGCATAAGTTCAATCCCTGGTCTCAAAAATAAGCAAATAAATAAATAGATCCTGTTTTTTGGAAAAAAAAAAAAAAAAAGTGAGGGCTGTAGCTTGGTGCCAAAGCCCTGGTTCAGTTCCTAGTACCTCAGAAAAAAAGAAAAGAAGGAAGAAAGAGAGAGAAAGAGCAGGCAAGGAAGAAAGGGGTGTCTGACCTTAGCCTGACTTGTGTCTGCTTAAACTCTAAATCCAACAGGGGGAGAAAGGAGGGAAGGGTCCTGCACTTCAAACCCTCAGGAATGTTTTAGGAACAGTGGACCCTGATAAGAGCACACACACCCTGCCCTGGAGTGAGGGCCCCAGGGTGGGCTTCCTGGTCACACCTCACAGCCTCCAGGAGACAGGCTCCTTCCTGCCATGTGATGTGCTCCTAGATGGGATTCTGGGGTTTTACTGTGAAGAGTCCGACTTTTCAAAGAGATAGTGGAAGCCCAGGACTTGAACGTGCAGCCTTGGATCACACAGCCAGCACGCAAGGGCCTGGATAGAAGTGCATACTCCAAGGGTTTGGGGAAAAGAGTGGCACCCTAAGCTCTTGTGGTGTCTAAAACTGGTCCCTCACTCTTCAGAAATCAGCCAGAGGCAACCCAGACTTAGTGCCCAGGGTCTCAGGGGCACGGAGGTTTGGTCTCTGAGTGGCTTCCTGGATCCCAGGTCCTGTCTGACACCACTGTCCCAGGTGTCTTGGAGTCACACACACCCCCCCAAACCACAGCCACCTGAGTCCACTGGGGGACCTCTCTCGAGATGGCAGGGCATGGTGACTGTGCCGTGTGTGGCTGGCTGGGTCAGGGGTGCTGCAGAGAGCTCACCCTTGGATCCTTGTGGAGATATTGCTCGGCAGGTGCCCCACTCTGGAGCCAGGTTCAAGTCTCTGGGTGTGGGTGCTCTGGGCCACTTGCAAGCATTGGCCTAGAGAGTGACCTGAGAATGCTTTGCTCCCACACCTGCCACCTTTGTTCCCAGTGAGGCTAATGAGGCTACTGGACCAATCAGGTCCACAGCTTCAGGAGAACAATGGCAGGGCCCAGAGGCTTGCATTGACCATCCTGGCTGCAGTGATGCAGCTGCTGGCTCTCAGCCCCTTGTCCAAGTGTTTCTTTCTTTTTTTTTTTCTTTTTTTTTTTGTCTTTTTGAGACAGGGTCTCACTATGCAGTGCAGGCTGACCATGAGCTCACTTTTGTAGCCCAGGCTGGTCTCGAACTTGCACCGATCCTCCTGCCTCAGCCTCCCAAGTGCAGGGATTACAGGCATGCGCCACTACGTCCGGCCCAAGTGTTTCCTTAGCAGGGAGCATGCCGGATTTGTCTCCCATGGGCCCAACCAGCGCCATTTTTCCCCAAACTGGGCTGGGCAGTCCTGGGTCCACCCTGTGAATCTGTGGGTGCCCTGGCCCCTGGAGGATGTGTGAAAAGCCCAGTGCTTTTTCCTGGAGCTCCTTAGGGCAGAGAATCATGCAGACACTAGGGAGAGCATTTGTCTCAGTGTCCTCACAGGTGCACGGTGGGCAAAAGCTGTTCCTGCTTGGGGACATAGGCCACCAACTTCTAGAATGGCCACTGTGACCTCTGCAGCAGATTGGCTCTCTATGGCTCTATGCATGTCCTGGCCTCCCATGGCTACTGTGGTTCATCTTTCTGTAGACCCTTGGTCACAGTCAGGGTGCCTAGATATCTATTTATGCAATATTACCTATGTCCAAGAGCTACCTTGGTTTATTTATTTATTTATTTATTTATTTATTTATTTAATGTTACTGGGCTTCTAATAGCACACACCTATACTTTGATTTATTTATTTTAATGGCCGGCTCAGCCTGCCCTGAGGGCAGGGCTGACACAGCATATGGTGCCGGGGATCAAACCGCTGTTTTTACAGCCACCTACAGGCGCTTTAGACCACTGAGCAATCCTGCCGGGCCCCTACCTTGGTTTATGAACTTAGTTTGTTTTACATTTTGGGGGAAGATGGCTGCATTTGTGTCATGTGGGGAAGATGGGCATGGTTGTGTTTGTCACCAACGTGGAGTTTGCAGATGGAAGCAATATTCTGCTGAATGCTCTTATTTATGAACCAAGTTGTTCACAAACCGAAGCATTCGTGAACTGAGGTACTACCGTGGCCAATTTAGAGAAAGCTCCCACAATAGAGCTTGGCAAGGAATCAGAGTCTGCATTTCATTGACTTGAGTCTACTACAGACTGTGCTGAGGTCTGTTTGCTTGCTTATGTATTTATTATTATTATGGCCTGCTCAGCCTGCCCTGGGGGTGAGGCTGGTGTAGCATGTGGTGCTGGAGACTGAACTGCAGTCCGTGCCACCTCCTAAGCATTCCTAAGCAGGCGCTTTAGACCACTGAGCCATCCCACAAGCCCCGTTTGCTTGCTTGACCAGCAACCTTCAGGTGTAGCCGAGTCACACACGATCAGATATGATTTGCATATCTGCAGTATTTGTTATCACCACTACCACCATACACACATGGGGCTTAGGCTCTTGGGTGCCTAGAGGGTTGGAGGAGATGGTTTTTCTCTGCCACTGTCACTTCTCATATATAGAAAACCTATGAGACACTGTGGCTAAATCCTCAAGTTCATTTCCCTGAGTCGGAGATTCTCCCAAAATCAAAGGTCCTCAAGACTTTTGCCGGGAAGCGCAGGGCAACGATCAGAGGCGGGTGGGGCTCCTCTGTGCACCATGGCCTGCTCTGCTTGGGAGGCCAAGCTTGAGATGTGGTCACCTGCGCTCTGACCTGACTCTGGCTGGCCTGGGAACAAAGGGTGATTATGGCTCTTTTGTGAGCAGTGGCGTAAGGGGAAAAGTGCCCTACGTTGCCTGGTCTTTGGCTTGATTTCCTGCCCGAGTGTGGCGCCCATGCCCAGTGTCACCAGCACCGTGGCCACCTTTCCAGTGGCCTCTGCTCTCCTGACCTGTGGCTGAGGTCACCTTGGTCTGGGAGCATTTGCAAGTACAGCACCCCTTTCCTCAATCCACGGTCTGTACCAGGCGCCTCCTGCTCTTTGCACATAGGCTGTGTGACCCCAACTTCAAAGCTCAGCCCCACGGGGCCTGGCGGAAGCGCAGGTGGCAACAATGGGCTGGAACTGGGGCCAGGTAGGGGCTGCCCAGCCGGCGCCCCTTAACCTGGCAACCGATACGTTCAAAGCCTTCGCTGCAGTAGTGGACAATGTGCCTGGCAGCCCGAGAGGTCCGCTCTCACGGCACAGCTGTGCTGCCCTTGCCAGCTCTGCCAAGCCGGCTCCAGGCACAAAAGCTTTCAATAACACTCTGTAAAAATAATAAAACCCTTTCTTTTTTTAATTTAAGAAACAAATGTGCCTAACAACTTCAAAGGGAAATCTTACATAAAGAAAGCCGAGTCCACCCGCACTCCCACCCCTAGATCCAATCGCCCTGATCTTTCAGATGTTTTTTCTTCTTCTTCTGTCTGCCTTTTTATTTAACCTGGTTGTGACCACCATGCAATATTTTCCTCTCTGATGCTTATTTTACTTAGCATCACAAGTGGCTTGAGGCTGCTCTACAATCGCCCTCCTGCGGGGTCCTTGGGTGTGTGGAGTCCTCTGCCTAGGCAAGTGCTGGGATGCGTGACAGGGGCTTCCCTTCCCTTCCCTTCCCTTCCCTTCCCTTCCCTTCCCTTCCCTTCCTTTTCAGAATGCTACAGTATTATAAATAACACAGGAGCGAATATCTCTACACTAGAACGTGTTTTGGCTGGGTCAGAATTTGTTCTTGTTGCTCTTGCTGGGCGTGGTGGCTCATGCCTGTAATCCCAGCACTTGGGAGGCTGAGACAGGAGGATTGGTGCAAGTTTGAGACCAGCCTGGGCTACAAAAGTGAGCTCAAGGCCAGCCTGAACTGCATAGTGAGACCCT
>PVJA010039750.1:0-18949 GCA_004027025.1 Myocastor coypus | reverse complement strand
GTATGGGGATCAGAACTGAAGTCCCTATGGTTGCCTAAATTTGCCTAAGCAAGGGCTTTAGACTGCTGAGCCATCTCCCCGGCCCAGTTGAGGCTTGCTTTGAATTCACTGTGTAGTTCAAGCTGCCCTCCAACTCATGGGCTATCCTGCCTCAGCCTCCTGAGTGTGAGGATTACAGATGTGTGCCACAAAGCCCAGCACTATGTGTTGATAGAAAGTGATCTGCAGTTTGTAGACCCAGGTGCTCCAGGGACTGAAGCAGGAGGACTACTTGAGGCCAGGAGTTCAAGTTTGAGGCCAGCCTGGGCAACAGTGAGACCCTGCCTCCAGAGAGTAGATAAATGATGTTTCAGAAATCTTTTATTTATTTGATACAGGGTCTCACTACACTGTTTGGACAGGTAGTGATCCTCCTGTCTCACCCTCTCCAGCACTGGGATTACAGCCTTCTGTACCACCAGGCCTCATGTGAGGGCGGGGCTGGTGCTGCATGCAATAACAGGGATTGAACCCAGTTCCTTATGCCAGATAAGCTGGCACTCAGACTTCAACTATCTCCCTAGCCCAATAGATAGATCATTTACTATCAGTTTTGTTGTTGTTGCTGTTTGTTTCAGCACTGGGGATTGTATTTAGGGCCTTCACAGTGAACTGCATCCCCAATCTTTTTTTTTTTTTTTTGTCTTTTTGAGACAGGGTCTCACTATGCAGTTCAGGCTGGCCTTGAGCTCACTTTTGTAGCCCAGGCTCGTCTCAAACTTGCACGGATCCTCCTGCCTCAGCCTCTCGAGTGCTGAGATTACAGGCATGCGCCACCACGCCCGGCTTGGGACCAACGTTTGAACTCACGACCTTGCACTTGCCAGGCAGGCACTTGTGCCACGGAGCTATCTCCCCAGCCCCCTTTCCCAATCCTTTTGAAATTTTTAAGGTTTTAAGCCAGGTTCTTACTAAGTTGCTTGGGATGTGCTGAAACTTGAGATCCTCCTGCCTGTGTCTCCCAGAGTGATGGGTTTACAGGAAAGGGAAGCACCCTGGGCTAGATTTTTGTTTTCTTAATAGCTACAGAACAATCCATTCTATTTATGTGCTGTCAATGTCATTTCTAATCCTATTGAAGCTGTACAGTATGCAGCTAACATCTTAGAGAATAACTTCAGAACTTGCTTATGTTTAGAGTGACCACAGGTAAGGAAGTAGAAATGCCACAGGCAAGTAGACATCTTTTTTTTTTTTTTTTTTTTTTGTCTTTTTGAGACTGGGTCTCGCTGTGCAGTTCAGGCTGGCCTTGAGCTCACTTTTGTAGTCCAGGCTGGTCTCGAACTTGCACTGATCCCCCTGCCTCAGCCTCCCAAGTGCTGGGATTACAGGCATAAGCTACCATGCCCGGCTAAGACATCTTTTTTTAAAACGTGCAGTTGAAGCTGGGCATGGAGGCACACATCTGTACTCTTGGCTACTCAGGAGAATGAAGCAGGAGGATCACAAATTGAAGGCCAGCCTGAACAACATAGCCAGGAATCCCTTGCTGCAGCCCTTGGCCACAGCCCAGTGGTAGAGCACTTGCCAGGGAAAAAGTGCAACTGTGCAAGGAAGAAGATGTGCAGTTAAGAGCAATCTAAAAATGGGAGATACCTTCAAGTGAAGGAATATGAGAAGTCATTTCATAAAGAGCACAGGGTGCTAGGAACAGAGCCAGCCTGTCGCCTCCGAGGAGGCGTACAGGAACTAGTGTGGAGGTACTCACCTGTAACTCTAGCATTCTGGAGACTGAGGCCAATCTGGAGGATATACTGAGTTGGAGAGGTGTTCTACATGAGACCCTGTCTGAAAACACTCAACACTGAGCGGCTCTGTTCCTCAAATTGATTTCAGTATTGTTAGAAAGGGGCTGATCCTCACACTGATGTAGATAGCTAAAGAACTCTTATGAGGACTTGCTATTGGACTTTGCTCACAGTTCTGGAGTTTTTTTGTGTTCCCGATAAGACATCAGCCTACGGAGAGGACAATGACATTTTGTCTGAGATTCGTAGATTTTTACCTGTGGGGACTGAGTGACATACAAATAAGTGTCAGTCACAGGGGCACATGCTTACAGTCCCAGCATTTATAGGCTTAAGCAGGAGGATTTTCAAGAATTTAGGGCCAGCCTGGACCACTTACTGGGTTCAAGGCCAGCCTAAACTACAAAAAAGAGACCCAGTCTCCAAAGTAAATAAATGAAAATAGGAAAAAATTCCAAGAATGTATACTTCCGATGACTTTGCTGATCGCCTTGTAAATTGTATAATCAAAGGCACTCGAAAGTCTTCTAAACTATTGAAGAGCCATTTAAATGTCAACAGAAGTGATTCCCTCCCAAATAATGCTGTTTATACATTACTTCCCCTAATAGACCATAATGATTCATAAGGAGTTATTTCGCACCTCTAAATTGTAGGCCTATTGAAATATAAATTAAGATGATAAATAATTTGACCTTACCTGAGAGTACTAAGTATTTACATGTGTCAAATACGAAATTACCCTGAATATCAGGATCCCTAAAAAGGCAGCCTTCCTCTCAAATAAAACGGTTTATGAACATCCCTTAGAGTGAGGAGGTAAAAGGGGAAGCCACATAAGACCGGGCTGGGGCACCAGCCCTCAGCGCCCTGCAGACGTCGGGGGAGGCTGGAAGGGGGCGACGAGCTCCCAGGCAGCGAGCTAAAGGCGGGTGCAGGCCGCCCCGCGCGCCACACTCTCCTCCTCCTCCTCCTCCACCTTCCTCGACGCCGCTGGAGTTTCAAAACATGGAGTTGCCACAGGAACTTTGCAAGGCCGAGCTCGCAGCCCTCCCTGGTCCCCGCAGCGGGATTTGCCGAGTCGGCGGCGCCGCCGCGCAGCCTCCCTAGCCCCAGGCCCTCCGGGGAGCTGCAGACCCCCGGGGCCACCCGCAGCTCCGCCACCCTGCCCTGCGCCCTCGCAGCCCCGCGCTTCGCGGAGCCTCCGGGACTCGGTGCCCTCGCCCGACCCGGCCCAGGTCCCGCAGGCTGGCAATCGGGCGCCCTCCGCGAGGCCCGAGCCGAGCCGGTCCGCCAGGCCTGTGTGCCTCCCGCTCTGGCCGCGCTCCAGGCTCGGCGAGCTCCCGGTCCCCGGGGCTGGGGCCGAGCGCGGCGGCGGTGGGGCTTCGGCTCGGGCCGCGGGCGGAGGCAGGGCGCGTCCGCAGCCCGCGCCGAGGTTCTGTTTTGTTTTGAAGCCGGCGTGGGGGATGGGCAGCACCTTGTCAATGAGAAATTTCCTGTTCGCAAGACTCAGCTTGCAGAGTTTCTGTCCTGCCCTTGAACTGACAAGTGGATCTCGGCTGCACGAATCCCCGAGAGTCGATCCGGCCGCGGCAGGCGCGCGCGGGGGTGGGGTGGGGGGCACGGGCGCCGAGGCCCCGGGAGCCCGGTGGTGCAGGGCGACGCCTGTCCTCCCGGTTCCCGGGCGCACCCGTGAGCGACGAGTCGAGCGGTGACTAATCTTGCAGCTCCGGGCCTCTTGGCGTGAGGCCCGGGCTCGCCTCCTGCCCCCCTCCGCGTCCCTCCTCCCGCCGCCTTTCCCAGCCCCGGCGCGCAGCGCTCCGCCGAGTGAATCGCGCGAGCCAGCGCCGCCGCGGCGTTCCCGGGAGTGTAGGGTGGGAAGCGGGTCGAGATGGGCGGCTGTGGAGCCGTTCCCAGGAGGCCTCCTTCGACCTAGGCCCAAGTGTGTGTGCTTCCTTCTCCGTGGGCACTTTGATCAGCGTTTCCACCACGCCGCGGAGGAGCCCGGGCTAAGCCGGGCTTTTAACTCCTTGCGTGCCGGCCCCGCTGTGGGCTCCGGGAAGAGCCCCGGGGAGACGGGGCCTCACCGGGTGCGATCAGTTGGGTTTGGCAAGCTGGGGCCTGGCGGTGGCCCCCCGGATCTGAGGGGTTTGTTCAAGCGCGGCACGCTCTCCAGAGGAGAGCAGGCAGTGAGGCCCAAGGCGGCTCGTTAATGTTCAAGCCCGCCCAAGGGCCACGGTAACACGACCTGCCCGGCGAGGCGCGGTGCGGGACTAAAGGCCCAATGAAGCAGAAGCTTCAGAGGGGCCAGGATGCCCTGGAAGACCCCGCCTCGAAGCATCCTGCTCGTTGGCCCATGGATGCCTCCTAACCTGGAATGCGGGCCTTGCGCTCGACCCGCGGACTCGACTCTGGCCGCCGCTCCCTCCCTTGGCCTGGCCTCGACTGGGAGTTAATGATTGATTTACTGGCTCCGAGAGGCCGGCGCCCTCCCAGCTATTTGTCCAAGCTGAGGAGTTGCTGGGTAGCAGCGCAGAGGCCGAGAGAGCTGGAGTCGCCCAGGAAAGGATGCCGTGCTGCTGACGGAAAAGAGCGGCCACTTGATTAGCTCCCACTGGGCTCCTCGAGTCGTGTCCAGGGCGAACATACAGGAGGCCCGACCTGAGCGAAAGGAGCACTGGGAAGCACCACATGTAAAAGGGTTGGCAGCTGGTGATTAGGCCTCCCGGTTTTATGAGTCACAATGGGCCGCCCGTCTAGCCCTCAACCTGCTCGCTGTGGAACCGGAGCGCCGGGGCTCAGGCAGTGCACCTTCCCCAGCTGCGCAGTGGGGGATACTCGGGGCCCCGGCCGCCGACGGCGTTGCACAGGATTTCCTCTCATTTCTCGCAGAAAGCAACACAAACACACTAAATCAAACTGCTCCGACAACCGAAGGCTCCACACAGACACATCAATAAGGATTTCGCCTCCCGCGTTCGAACGCACTGAGACACTTGTCCTATTTTTATGCAAATGACACCACACAAATAGATCTCCCAGGCCCGGGAGTGGGGTGAGAGAAGGAGGGGCACCGCCACCCCAGCCAGGGGGCCGTAAGGGGGGAGGGGGCATCAGGCCTGCACCTTGGGGCCTGCGCCCGCTGGGGTGCAGTGGAGCTGGCTTTAGCCAGGCGGCCCGCCCCGCGTGCGGTGGCTCCCTGCCAGAGCCGCCAAGTCGGCCGCGTCCCCAGGCTGCCTGCAGAGGCGGATTAGGGAAGGAGCGAAGCGAGCCTGTGACTAATCGCGGGGCCTCGGACCGGAGCACCAAGGCCATGTGCGACTGACAGGATCGACACTAGCAGAGGACACGGCGACGCCTCGCTTAATTGCAGGCTTAAAAAATTGCCGCCTGAGCAGCTCCGATGCGGACAGCCACAGCGTGCGCGTCGAGCCGGGGAGCGCGCCAACGCGCGCGCGGAGTGAGCGCGCGGGGGAGGGGGTCCTACCCCCGCCAGAGGGAGGCTTGTCTCCTGGGTAGAGGAACCAGGCCCTCTCGTCCCCAGCTCTGCAAAGTCGCCCCAGCCTGTGTATCGACTAGGGGTGGCTGAACATGCTAGTAATGTGCAATCCAGCCTCCAGGGCTAGGTTTTCGGTCTTTTCCCCATAGAGTCCGCATTTCCCCCTTCTCGCCCTAGATCTTACAAAGGAGGCCACAGTTGGAGGTGAGAGATTCCAACAAATCCTTAAAATAAAAATCGCACGCACGAAACACTTTTTCTTCCCTCCTCTTCACCAAGTGTGATACAAAGCCCTGAATGACCAAATGGAAGGACAGCCAAGTCGAGGCTGCAAATAGCGAGGTGCCAGAAAGTCGGGGGTCAAAGAGTCGCACCCTGGGCTCTTCAACCGTGGCCAAAGTCCCTGTGGTCCAGACCTCCTTCCTGGAGCGCCGGGGCCTCTCTGGGAGAAGCATTGGTAGGACCTCTGGTCTGCATGTGGGGGAGGGGAGGGCGGGGTGGCGGGGAACCCAGCGAGAGAAGTTTCCACCTCGCTCGAGTTGGCTGCTGCCAAAATCCCCGGGCCCCTCCCCGCCCGCACCACCTTCCGTTGCCACCACAAGTTTGGTTTAACGAGAGCTCGGGACAAAAGCGAACGTTTTCTATAGACCCTGAAAACAAAGGGGAAAGAGACGCGCGGGTCCGCAGAAAAGCGGCTGCTAGCGTAATGGTGCCAGGCCGAAAGCAGAGCATTAGAACTGCAAAAGCCGCGCGGGCGGGAGGAAGTGCGAGGCGGGAGCACGGGGAGGCGGGAGCGCGGGGAGGGCGGGCGGGGGAGGGGCGCTGCGCCATGTTTCCGTGTCACCCGCCAAGTCGCCGGCGCTGGGCTCCGCCGCCGGCTCCCGCCTGCCTCCGTAACAGCAGAAAGCGTGCGATTAGCAGCCAGACAGGCGGGGACTCCGGGCCCGCGGGGCCGCCGCACACGCCGCCCGCGGCCCAGGCCTGCGCCCCCCGCCCGCCGGGTAATCATCCTCCTCGCTGCAGCGCTGTGTGCACTCTCATTAGAGCGGGGAGGCTTTTCTCTGCGCACTCGCTCGGCTCCCGCTGGCAAAACAACGCCTTCCTCGGCCGGGCCCTGGGCCAGGAGAGTCGGGGAGGGCAGGACGGGGTGGGGGCGAGGCAGGGAAAGTCGGGCAGCTTAGCGCGGCCGCTGCGGGATCTCCACTGGCACAGAATGGGAGAGGGCCTTCGGCCCTCCCCCTCGCCGAGTGGCCAAGTCGGAGCTCTGTACGGCACTCTCGGCCCCCACGGGGGAAGGCAGAAGGTGCAGTGCCGCCTAAGGCTAGAATGGGACCGAGGGGCCGACAAGAGTGTCTGGTTTGCAGAGCGGGGGCGGACACGGGACGGCTCCTAAAACAGGTTTTGCCCCATCTGTCTTTCGAACCTCATAAGGCCAGAAGCTGGATCCCAGGGGCTAGTGGCCCTTCGACCCTTGATAGGAAACTGAGCCCCCCCCCCAACAGCCCAGAACGGGTGGGAGAGGAGGGCGGCTGAGATTCGGTTGCTCCAGGCTCCGCGCTTGGGAGCCCCATTTTCTCCTTCGCGATCTGTGCACACAACAGTAGGCAGCCTCTCCCAGCACCACGCGCCCAGCTGCAGGGCCCGGGAGCAGGTGTTCCAGCCCGGCCGGAGTGGCGGCTCCGCACCCCTCCCGCCCCAGCTGCGGGGCGGGGAGGAGGAGGAGGGGGCGTGCTTGTGGCGGTCGCCCAAGGATGTCTCACCCGACCGACCGCGAGGAGGGGTCCTCTGGGCTTAAATGGGAATACTCCAGGGTATGGAGAGCCACCGGGGCCAGGAGGGATCTGGGGTGACGCGCGGCCAACGCTTGTCTGGAACAGCCCTGGGGGCCAGCGGAGGCCGCGCTGGGCGGCGCGAGGGCTTCCGGTCCCCGTGACTGTGGCGGCGGCGGCGGGGCGGCTGGGAAGTTCCCGGGGCGGCCGCGAGGAGCACCCTCCCCTGGCTGCCGCCGCCGCGTCGCTCTCGTACCGGCGCCCAAGGAGTCCCCGGGCGTTTGCCCACGCTGCGCTCGGCTCATGCTGGGCCAGGGGCTGTGGGGTGGTCCCAGCGGGAAGGCGGGGGTCGAGGCCCCGCCGGAGCGGCCGCGCGCTCCCAGCCCCCTTCTTGCCGCCGCCGCTGCTGATATGGCGGGCACGTGAAGCGCAGCTCGGCGCCCCGGCGCCAGCCAGGGAGCGGCCTGCCTCACCGGCTCAGCTTACCCGCTGGTCCAGGAACGCGGAACCGAGCCGAACCGGGCCCCGCGGAGCCCGCGCCCCCGCCCCCAGCTCGCCGCGTCCCCGCATCCCCTCCCCGGCTGCACCCGGCCTTGGGGCTGCGCCAGCCGGCTCGCCCGAGGGGAACTCGGCTGACTAATGGGACGCGTGTGGGCCTTACGTGAGGCCTGGCTGTCAGCGGATGCCCGCTCGCTTGGCGCTTACGCTGCGGCCAGGCTTTTCGGGGAAGGGCTAGAGGAGGGGTTTCCCCGCTCGGTGGTTTCGACTCCCCGGGGACAATCCAGCTGCGGCTGGGCCCGGGCCTCGGGCCTCGGGTGCCTTAGCCTAGCCTGGATCCGGAGGGAACCTGTGCGCGCGGGGCTCCCAGGGTGCAGACTCAAGGTGGGGAACGGAGAAAGCTTTGAACCCTAGGTGAGCAGAGAGCTTTGGTCCACTCTACCTAAAGGCCTGGCCCACCCACCCTGATGTTTGCGGTCTGGAGGGCACGGTAGAGCTGGACGGAATCTGCAGGCCACCTTAAGGGCCTGCAGCTTCATATAGAAACCTTTCCCACCAAAATCGTCCAGAAATCCCTCCGTGAGACTTCTACAAGGAAAAAGGATTGCTAAAACTCCAGGAGAGTCCAGTTCGGCTGGAGTTCTTGGGTTCTGGGGCTTGTGGTGCCTTTCCTTCCTTTACAGGGGCCTGTAAAAATCAGCGGAGTTTTACTCTTTCGCATTAACAACCACCTCATGTTGACATAGTTATATGACCCTCCCAAATATAGCTACCTGTTTAGTTTCAACACAGGAACACCACGGTAAAACGCAAACATCGACAGTAACTAAGAGAAGGTAAACGCCACTGCCAGCTTGGGTTGGATGCAGGATAAAAAATCCTCATCACGCATCCCTGGTTTTATTCAACCTAATTACACTAGTAATCCTACCCCCCACGAGAAAGCCTGAAGCCCTGCAGTAGAGGTGCGACTTTTCCCGGGGAGCCTGCCAGTGGGGAGGGGGTTGTTGATGGAGAGGGGGTGGGTTTTAAATGTCACTTCCAAATGAAAATGCTTTCCTTCAGCCTTTTTCTTTTTTTGATGCAGTTTTCCAAAGGAGCATTTTCACGAGATAAGAAGTGACCGATCAAAATCGCAGAGGGGAGGTTGTAAGCAGCCGCTTTGCCCCAGCTTAGCCTTATCTTATCTTTCACACTTGCATGGCGGAAAAAAAAATTGGCTTATCTTTATCCCCACCCCCTTCTCGCCTTAATTGCTAAAAAACACTGGTGTGTTAAACGGGCAGGAAGGAGGTCTCTGGGTTGTCAATGGAAAAGCAAGATTCAAAAATGTGGACTCCTGAGGGAAGGAAGGGTGCCAGGTTTATTAGTTATCCCCTGAGGCCTTTCTAGTGTGACACCCAGTCCAGTCCAGGCAAGAAGGCCTTATGCCTAGATTTTTTAAAAAACAAAAAAGAAAGGAAAGAAAAGAAAAAGATCAGGATGGCTTTGGTTCCTGCGGTTTCCCCAACCCTAGCTTTCTCAGCACTGCCTTTACCAACCTCTCTTCATTTCTCAAAAGCTGGTGGTGGGTCTTGGGGTTGAGGCTTCTCTGCCTTCATCCCCCTCTCTATACTCACCCCCCCTCCTTGAGGAGGAGTGATGCAAGGCTGGGATGCATAGCCTGCTGGAAATCATTAAAATATATGCGAGTGTCTGCAAACACACAGTTTTAAATCATGGCGTTTCCCCTCCATGCTGGTATATTTAAACTCCACAGCGAGCTGGATCTCCTCCCTCTCAGTCGTTTGTCTGTGTCACCGACAGGCCGCTAATGGCCGGGCTTCCAGGCGCTGTGCATTATGCATTAGCCTCCTCCCTCCGCCGCACACAGAAGGTTCTGTCAGGCCTTGAAACACAAACCACCCTGCAGGCCCCCTCCCCACACCCTTCACTTTCGTCTGGGGCCGGGGGTGTGTGTATTGCTACTAAAGCACTGGAGATGCAGTGATGGGGGGGCTCCAGAGGCAGACGCTGAGTAGAGTAGGCTGGGAGGTGAAATGGGAACACATAAAAATGTGCAGCAGATTAAGCCATTTGGAACCTCCAAGCAAGCACAAGCCATGGATGCGACCTACCCAAGGCAACCAGCCTGTCCCACTCACTTCTATATGCCAGGTTGTGTGTGTTGGGATGGGGTGGTTAGAGGACTTTAGCGACTGATCAGTAGCATGTTTCCATCTACTGGTCAGTACCCCACCTTGCGGGGCCTGGGCAGGCTGGCAAAGCCTTCCAGATCCCTTCAGTCCAGGCTGGTACCTGAGGAGGACTTGGGGTAGTGAGTCTACCAGGGCCCCACAGAAGTGGAGGAAGGAAATTGGATACAAAATGGCTGGGCCAGAAGACCAGCACACTGGATGCAGGGTGAGTAGTTGGTGATTCCCTGCACCCTCTCTCTCTGGTTCCCACTCATTGCCCCCTGCCTGTTAAAATATGCACAGGAGGTTCCTTGCTAAATAAGCTGCCCAGGTGGGATATGGCATCCGTCCAGGTTTATGTGTAGGAGCATCCAGCCAACTTGACAGCTTGGAGGACTCTTAGATTGGGACCTGGCCACCGTGGGGATTGTGGCCTCCTAGAAAAAAGCCTGCTGTGTTTGTGCCCATTGGATCAGTCCTCAACTATACTACAAGTTGTGCACTGTAGACATACCTGGGATTCAAGAGCTGACACAATTCAAGCCCAGGTCAGAAATTTCCAAAAGCTGTGGCTCACTGTGAACCACTTTGGTCCCCCCTCCCCAGCACACTCAATGACTTTCCGAAGGCCTAGCAGACAAAAGAACAGCCATCTTTAGCGAGGTGAATCCAGGTTCAGCCATATCTGTCCCAGCGGCAGTAACCTTTAGATGTCTCAAGATTAGTGAAATCTGGGGGACAAAAGTTGATCTTCAGTTGTTACCTCATTTGAATGCGGGGGGGGGGGGCTGGTTAGTGCCAGGGCTTGGAAGGTGAGCCAGTGCACTTTTACAAAAGTGCCATTAGATGAGCCCAGGAAATCTTAAAAAGTAACAATAAGGGCTGGGGTGATAGCTCAGCTGTCCACATGCCTTTCAGGCAAGAGCAAGGACCCAAGTTCCATTCTCAGCACTGAGTGCGGTGCCTGCCCTGGATGCACTGTGCCTACCCCACCAGATGTGGTGGCACATGCTTGTAATCCTAGTGGTGGGATAGGAAGATCACTACCAGTCTGATCTGTGTAGCCAGAGCCTGTACCAAATAAAGAGTAAAAAAAATTTTTTTAAATTTGAGAAGTAGCAGGGCTGGGGAGATCACTCAGTAGAATAATCGCTTGCCTGGCCAAATGCAAGGTCCTGAGTTCAACCCCCAGTACTGCAAACAAAATGAAACAAAAAACACAAGTAATAGTGAAGGGCCAGCATGATAGCTCAGTGGACAAGCACTTCTATAGGGAAGGGCAGGGACCAGGATTTGATCCCTGGCACCACATGGTGCACTGGCCCTGACCCCAGGCTAGCTGAGTCCTTCATAGAGACCTGGCTTTTTGGTGCATGCCTGTAATCCCAGTGCTGGGGAGGCTGAAAACAGGAAGATCACTAAGAGTCCGAGCTGCATAATGCAACCATATACCAAATACATAAATGAAAAAAGTAACAGTGAGGTCATATCAACAGACGGGGCTAGGGATATAGCTCCATAGCACAAGTGCCTGCCTGGCAAGTTCAAGGTCATGAGTTTGAGCCCTGGTCCTGGAAAAAAAAATCTACTTTATGTAATGCAAAGCAAAACTACATTACCTGTAACTACTCAAGTCCTATATGTTTCTATAACTGATTGATAGCATCATGGCCTGAGGATAACCTCAGAGGAAGGCTATCAGAGGCCTATAGCTTAGGATTTCTGTCCTACACACACATTACAAATGGATGCTCATATGATCTTAGGAGCCTAGGGTTCCTCAAACCTGGGGTAGGACCTCACCACAGGGCAGAAGAGGCCCTGACAGCCATTGCCAAGTTAGCCTCACTTGCAAAGGGCAGCCAGGTTCCAGGACTGCTCCCAAAAGCTCCAACTTGCTTGCCCGGTTGCATGGTCTGTTTAGAATCTGCTCTAGGAAAGGGACAGGGAGCCTGAGGTCCAGCCATATGTTGTAATCACAAGACCTTTTCAAGAGCATAGGGCAGGTAAAGGAGGGGCAGCCCCCATAGCTCTACCACGCAGCACCTCTCTGTTCTGCGCAGATTTCTTTATTTCTGAGCTGGCTGCCAGGCCTTGCCTCCCTTGTGCCTCCTTTATGCTCACTCACTCTTGCCCTCTCCACCTCCTGCTCTGCTTTCTTTGCAATCTTCCCCTTGAAGAGCGCCAGGCATGGCAGCCTGACCCCAGGGGTCAGCTCTGGAGGGCTCACAGGAGGACAGAGGAAGAGGGAACAGGGGAAGGGCCAGATCACCACACAGGCTACCGGAGCCTCTTCCTGAGTGGGGATGAGTGGAGACTGCCCTTGCAGTTTTCTGCCTCTCATCCCCGAGTAATTCCAACTAGATAGGCCAATAGGTGCAATCCCATCGTCACCCCTTTGCTTTAGGGAACCTCAGGAAAATCCCACATTTTAATTCCTGGTGAGTCATGAATCTGCCTACCCTGACTCAGGCCTCTAAGGACTCCCTTAGTATTTCTAAAATCCCATGAAGTTGGAAGTTGGAAAATGTATCCCTAGGAGATGAAGGAAAAAACCTTTAGTCCCATTGGCCTACCAGAAGATACAGTATCGGCAAGAGACGCTTTGGGAGGGGGTTGGGGGGGTGACTGCTATAAATTATGTCAAAGGCCAAATTTATTGGCCAGTTTGTCTCCAATAGCCCTCACTGCGGCCCCTTCACATTTACAGTACCCATCCCCATTCATTTTAACTCTAGGACTTGAAGTTAAGCAAACAGGCCTCTTTCTCAGCAGCCCTGGGAGGCCAAGACTCCATGCTCAGGTCCTGGATTTGGCGAAAGTTTTGGATAGCTATATGTGATTCAGAACTCTGGGAAAAGCCTGTGTCTTTGGGGAGAGTTGGGTAGTTTCAGGGAGGTGAGAGAAGGTGGATGGGCTTGGGGCCAGGGCCTCTGTGGTGCAGCCTCACCGGGCCAGAAGAGCCTAGCACAGCTCTGCTCCAGGCTCGCCCAGGCCAGCTCTCCTACCCAGCCTTTTCACCTGGACCCTCGTTCTGACAGATTCCCCATAAATACCCAACTCCAGCTTTTCTGGTTATTTTAGACTTGTTTTGAATAAAAGGAGTCCCTTCAAAAAGAAATGTTGCTACAACACAACCAGCGGCCTTTTCTCCAGCTGTGTCTGTAACTTGCATGCGTTCAGTCTAATAACTTTTAATGTTTGGCCCTAAAATGTCTTTATAAAAAATAGCTTTACAGCATAATAGTCCAGGTGTCTTTCTGCTTGTTACCGGAGATTAAAAAAATGTGTGGGTTAGTTTTCAGAGACATCCACCCCCCAGAAAGACCCCGGAGAAAAAGTGTACATTCCATTCTGCAGCAGAGAGTCCTGGAAGTGATCGCGGCCCAGCAGGGCTGGGCACTGCTGACGCGGGCACTTGCCTGCCTGCTTGCCTGTCTTTTGCATCAGTTGTTACAAGCAGCTCTGGAGCATGAAGATTTAATTCTGCCCAAAGTTTCGGGTTTCAAACGGTAAAGATGTTTCACTTCTGCTTTGAGAAGGGCTGTTTTTATAAGTATATGCTGAGAACTAAAACAGAATGAATAAAATCACACCTAATGTGAGTCCCACAGTCAGTAGTGAGTCTCATTTTTAAAAGGGAAAATATCTCCTAGCTAGAGATGATTTTGGCCTTGACCTTGACTTAGTAATCAACTTGAGATGCTTCTGATTACTTTTGGCATAGGGACACTCTAGGATATTTAAAAACTTTCCGTGTGGATTTATAAGCCACCTCCATTTCGGATTTCTGTCCCCTTAAAGCCTGCACCATCTTGTCCTTAGGCAGGAGACACTCCACACTCCCAGCCCCCCAAACAGAAGACGACTCTGGGGAGCAACTGAATGGGGTCACCTTTGGCAGTCGAAAGTCTGAGCCCCTGGTGTGGGTGTGGTTAGGCCAGAGCACCCATCCCCCACTCTCGCCCCTTCCCTCCAGCTTGGAGAACTGGGGCTCTCTGCTCACTCTTGAGGCTCTGCACTCTGGGGAGGCCGGAACCTCGCTTCTTTGCTTCTCTCTCTCTCTCTCTCTCTCTCTCTCTCTCTCTCTCCCCCCTCCACCTCCTCTGTCCCTCTCTCCCCCTCCCCCCTGCGTACCCCCGCTTCGCCCCTCCTCCAGCGCCCAGAGCTGCTCTAGGTGCGCTGGAGAAGCTCAAAACGTGTCAATTGAATTGAACTGCTGCGGGCGCAGGCTGTACGCTGTCGCGGCCGCCCAGCTCCGATCAGCACGACGTTATGGAGTGGAAATTTATGGGGCCAACGGTGTAAGCCAAAAGTTGCTCCTTGCCAAGGAAAATAAAACGTGGGAGATAATCTCCTAGGGCCTGAGTGAGGGGCCAGGGCAGACCCTCCTACCATCTTGAAGTGCAGACCATGAAATGGTTGAGGTCTAGGAGAAATTCAGCAGAAATCTCCGCTAGTGTACTGTCCACTCCCTCTCCTCCTTGTGCCCCCCAAGAACTGCTCCCTGCCCCAACCCCTCCTTCAAACAATTCCTACACAATTGAAACGTCCGGGGAACTCGGGTGCAGAGTTAGGGCAGAATGGCCACTGTTGCCCCGGATGGTGTTTTCACGTAGCCTTCGACAATGAAATGAGAAAGACCTCCTTGGGGAGAAAAGAGGCGATCAGGGGTGGATTGTACGAGGACGCGCACTGCTAGGCTCTGCTGGGTCTCGGAGGGGACGCGAGGCCGGGAGAGCGCAGCGCTGGTGGTGAGAGGCAGCAGTGGCGGCTGCCGCTGGGGTTTGACAGCTTTGGCTGAGCAGAGTGCGAGGCGCTTTATGGTAATTGCGGTCCTCCACTGGCCTTCTGGGTACCAGGGGAATCTCGGCGCGCGCTTAGGAGAGGTACCCCTCGCCGCCCCCATCCCCCTCTCTCAATCCCTACGGGCCGCCCTCACAGGCGCCGCCGCCCTAGTAGGTCTCCCATTCGCCCAGGACGAGCGCCTTGGCCCGGCGTAAGCAGCCCCTTCGGCTGGAGCTGGGGAGGGGGACGATGGGGGGTTGCCACCCAGGTGGTCCAGGATTCGGATGTGGAGAGGCCAAAACGCTCCCGATCGGGAACGCATGACGGCCCGGGAAACTCGGGCAAACCTTTACTGGGGAATCACCCCTTCCGAAACCCCACCGCGGAGGCACCGGAGCTGAGGCTGAGCGGAGACTGGGGGAGCTCAAACTTGCGAGAGCTGGAGGCGGCGGCGGGCGGGCGGCTGTCGCCCGAGCGCTGCGCCTGCGGGGGGAGGGGAGGCTGCTGCTGGGAGGGAAGGAGGGAGGGCGGGCGGAGGGAGGGGAGGAGGAAGAGGAGGGATCCAGCGAGGGGGACGCGTTGGGATCGCGGCGTGCGGCAGCAGACGGAGCCCGGGCTCCCAGCGGCAAGGTGAGGCAGAGCTGCGCTCCTCGCCGAGCTCGGTGGCTGCGGGGAAGACTCGCCCGGAGCCTAGACCGCGATCGAGAGCGGGAGCTAGGCGGGCAGCGGCGGCGGCGGAGGGGGAGCCCGCGAGCTGCCGGGCGGAGAGCCCAAGCTGCGCTGTCGCCGCGCAGGGACGACTTGGCCAACACACACACACACTCACACACACCCAGCCCGAGCGGGCGCTCGCGGCGAACCGTCAACATGGCGCTGGGGCTCCTGCCCGAGCGCGGGCGGCAGCGGCAGCGCGGGAGCTGCTGAGCTTGGCCAAGCCCAGTCCAGCTGCAGGAGCCAGGAGGATCGCGCGGGACTGTCGCCACCTGCCCTGAAGCTCGGAGCCCGCCCCGCCCCACCCCCACGCGGCCGAGAGCCCACCCCTCGGCTGGGCCGACCCCGAGGGCAGCCGGCTGGCAGTAGACGGCGAGGAAGGCAGCGAGCGCGGCGCCGTGAGCGGGCTGCGGGCAGCCGGGGACGGCAAACTTTGCTGCTCGCCGCGCTTCCCCGGCTCGGCTCCGTCTCCGCTCCTTCGCGTCGCCACCTCTCAGCTCCGCACACCTTTCCCCACCCAGCCAACCGCCCTCGGCTCCTCTTCGTTGCCTCGACTCTGTTCCAGGGAAAACTTCAAAGAGCAGAATCGCAGGCTCCCTGCCTACTCCCCGACTGGGGATTTCAGGTCAGTGCCCCGAACACCTTTCCCCAGGCAGGCTGCGGGCAGGCTGGCGCGCCGCGGGGTTGCAGTCGGCCCCCTTCCCCGAGGCCTCGGCCCGCCGCGAATTCCTCCGACTCTCGTGGACCCCGCGAAGCTTTTTGCCTTGCGCTTTTCCTTAGCTGCCTTGCTCGCTTTCGTTTTTATTTTATAGCTGTAAGTTATTAGAAATGTAGCCAACGCCAGTGGTCCCGCGTGGGCACCAGGGAGGGGGGAGCAGCGGCGGGGGTAGGCTGCGGTATCCCGAGGGGTTGGGAAGAGAGCAGAGAGTTCGCCGAGTGGAAGTTTGCAGCCTGTGTGTCTGCGCGGGAGCGCGGTCGCCGCTGAGCGCCGATTGTGGGGCGCGGGGGGGGGGGCTGGGCTGGAAGCTGGGAAGCTCGGCTCCGCGTTAGCTCGCGAGCAGGAAGGGGAGGGTGGCGAGTTCCCGTCTGCTTTCTTTTTCGACTCGGGAAAGAAATGTAAAAACCCCTAGCCGCCGCGGCCGCCGCCGCCGCCTCGTCTCGTCTCCCTTCTCCGGGGGCCCATGGTTCTTCCAAGTGGAACGACGGTGTGTGCGTGTGCTAGGGTGTGTGGCGGGCGCCTGGGGCCGAGCAGAGCTCGACCTGTCGCCGCCGCACAACTCGGGAGGGGAGTCCCGGGTTTTTCTTGGCTAACCCCAAAACGCGAATCACGTGGATTAAAAAAAAAAAAAAAAAACCCAAAAACTACTAAGCGATCGCGCAGAACCAGAGGTTCGGACTGGGCCAGTCCGCTCTCCCTCCAGGTCTGACGCTTTGTTTTGTAAATGTTCTTTTAATATTTTAATCCTCGACCCCCTCCCACCGTCTCTCTCCTCGGGAAGCGGAGGGGTAGGTTTTAAATTATGAGCCCCTAGGGGTGGGTATAGAATGTGTTTGTGTACGGGGAGGGCCGAGGGAGGATAGATCTGGGCCCTCTGCTTGGCTGTGGGGAGTTCGGTGGCAATCCCTGATGGGCGTGTGAAAGTCTGTGGCCAGAGGAAGTTGGTCCCACTCGGAGGCCGTGCGGTGCAGAGGCTCGCAGCAAAGAGGAACTTGCGCACCCGGGCCCGATCCTCGGCTGAGGCGGGGAGGGAGAGGCGCCGACGCGCCGCGGGCCCCGCGCTTGGAGCGGGCGGGAGGCTGCGCCGCAGAGCCTCCGCCAACTTGGGGACTCCGGGCGGCGGCGACAAGCGCTTGCTGTTTACGAACTGAGCATTGGGTCACTGTGCGTGGAGTAGAGAGGCTCGAGGCACACGAGGTCCAGGAGGGCTTCCCGCTGCCCGAACGCTCTAGGAGGGGCACGTAGCGGGGTCCCGAAGACAGCCGAGTCTGATCGCGCTTAGGCCGTGGTCGCGCAAGGGTTGATTTGCTGTTAATGAATCTTTGCCAGAAACTCCGCGATCTCCAGCTAGAGGCTATGAGTGCCCCTGCGCGAGGGTGCGCGCCACTGGCGTCTGGAGGTGATGGTGGGGGTTGGAAGAGCGGAGAAGGGAGGAGGGGGGAGGGTATGTGTATTTAAAAACAAACCTTAAAAAGAAACCAGCGCTTCAAATAGGTATTCGCACAGCCTCTGAGTCTAGACTATAGCTCAGGGTTTGGGCTATGTGACTCCTCTACCCACTTCTTGAGAGGCGGCTAGGATCGGGGTACTGGTACTTGGTTTTGGGGGTAGCCCCTTAGAGAAAAACCCTTAAAATGTTCTGGAAGTAAAAATGAAGAGGAAATGGCCCACCCCAGAGGGTGGTTAGCGCAGACAGACTTGGGTATTTCTAGCCATCTGACACTTCCTGTGACACTGGAAACGGACACCGCGGGCCGAGATCAACCCTTAGAAGGTGTTGGGTTCGGTTTTGCCAGCAAAATTGTATGTGGAGAAGGCATTTTAATTGTTGGTCTCAGAGACTCCTGTACGTGGACACTTGGAGAATAAGGTTCAGTTCTAGACCCTTCTCTTCCCCCTCCCCCCTCCCCCAGCGCCCCGACCTGTTATCTGGTCCCGGCTTTGCAGGATTGGCTCTCGGGTTTATTTTGGGCACGAATTCAGCACGTAGAGGAAAGCGAGAGGCGATAATTAATATGCCGTCCAGGTTTAATCCGAGGATGGCCTTCAGCGTGCGGGAGTATGCTGCCACGCACACGAATTGCCTGGTGTGGTTATGGGGCTGCGCGGGGTTGGGGCGCCAGGCGCTCGACCGGACCCAGCGCTGTCCTTTGAGGCGCTGTCACCAGTAGGTGACTGAGAGTTAATTAGGAAGTGTTCTCTGGATCAATGGGCCGCACAGCTCATTAGCGATTCTCTCCAGCCCTTTGCAGGGCTGGTCTGGCCTCCGCCTCCCACACAGGCCGGGGCCCCTTGGTCTAGGCTGCGGAGAACGCCATTGGAAAGCAAAGAGGGGATCGCAGCCGGGTACAGCGAGGAGGCAAATGTAACTTCGTGGGGCGGTGCGTTGCGTGCGACGCCGCGCCGCGCCGCGAGGCCCGCGCAGCCCGCTCTTTCTTCCTGCTCACGGTCGCCTCTGCTGTGTCTTTAACTCGCTCCCTCTCGCGTCGCTGCCTGGCTGCTCCTCCCCGCCTCCCTCGCCTATCTCTTGTTCTCTAAGCACGACGCCTGTGCTCCCCGCCCAGTTTAGGATTAGACAAGATAAAAATAGGACTGCCCAGCGTGCAGAACTGAGGCTGTGCCCCTGCAGCCTGGGCTGGTGGGAGCACGGGGGCCCAGAGGCTGGGGAGGACCCGCCGGGCGGCTAGTGCCTATGACTCCCTGCCCCCACCCCACAGGCACCGTCACACTCCCCGGGCTCTGCTCGCCGTGAACCATGAGGGCCGGGGGACCTGGGCAGGGTCTCCGCCTTCTCGCGGGTGTTGTTGGTGTGCCAGTGATAGATCGGTCTAGACAGGCATGCAGGCTCCCTCCCGGCTGAAGGACGAGCGGGGGGGGGCGCGGAGACGGCAGCAGACTCCCGTGAGCAGCGAGTGAACGAGCTAGTCTGCAGGCCCGGCGAGCCGGGTGGAAGGCGGCTGCGAGGTTTCTCTTAACCCTTTAAGGGCCGTAGAGGTAGTGTA
>PVJA010039749.1:0-18943 GCA_004027025.1 Myocastor coypus | reverse complement strand
AGGCTGGTCTCGAACTCACAGCAATCCTCCTGCCTCAGCCTGAAGCCGGGCATGGTGGCTCACGCCTGTAATCCCAGCACTCAGGAGGCTGAGGCAGGAGGATTGGTGCGAGTTCAAGACCAGCTTGGGCTACAAAAGTGAGCTCAAGGCCAGCCTCAACTGCATAGCGAGACCATCTCAAAAAGATTAAAAAAAAAAAAAGAAGTGAAAAGTTACATCTTTTTTTTTTTTTTTCTTGTTTCAGAACCTTTATTTGTTTATTCACTCATTTTTATGGCTGGCTCAGCCCGCCCGAAGGGCAGGGCTGGCACAGCATGTGGTGCCGGGGATCGAACTGCGGTCCCTGAAGCTGCCCAAACTTTCCCAAGCAGGCGCTTTAAACCACTGAGCCATCCCTCCGGGCCCACAAAGTTATATCTAAGGTACCTACAGTAAGAGTCTTTATAACTGCAACACAAAATTATAAATTATTTTTTCACAGAGAAAACAAACATGATTAAAAAAAAAAAAAAAAAACCTTAAGATTTTAGATTTAGCCGGGCGTGGTGGCACACGCCTGTAATCCCAGCACTCCGGAGGCTGAGGCAGGAGGATTCGTGGGAGTCTGAGACCAGCCTGGGCTACAAAAGTGAGCTCAAGGCCAGCCTGAACTGCATAACAAGACCCTGTCTCAAAAAGACAAAAAAAAAAAAAAAGATTTTAGATTTAGATGTCATTAGAAACAAACATCAGACCGTAGTTTTGTCACACCTCATGTCCACCTAAGAGAGTTCTGGTGTTTTCCACCACCTTAGACCTGCCTCACCACATGTTTTCACTCTGCAAAAATCCCTGGAAGAGATAGCTTTCTGGGGACCACCTTCTCAGGGGCCCCCTTCTGTCCTTCTCTCAGATAGAAACTTTCTTTTTTAAATTTAAAGTAAATTTTAAAAAAAAAAACAAGCATCAAATATAATGTTCTAAATAAAAATGTATGCAAAAAGTAGAAAATACACAACAGACTCAGGAATGTATCTCATGCAAAGAAATCAACTAGCTGAGGGCCAGCCAGATAGCTCAGTGGATTAAAGCACCTGCTTAGGCAGATGCAGGGGCATGGTTGGGTTTGATCCCAGCATGCTGTGCAGACCTCACCCCCAGGGAATGCTAACATGCTGAATGAGACTAGGCATGGCAGCGAGGGCCTGTAATCCCAGAGCTTGTGGGGCTGAAAACAGAAAGATCACTATGAATCTGATCTGTATATAGACCTTGTACTAAATACATTGAAAAAAAAAAAACTAGTTGAAATGACACCTGCCTGAGCAATACTCAGGATAGTCAGTACCTAAACAAACACAATGGTCGGTTATGGTCAGGGTAAACTATCCAAAGGTTAAGGTTAAGACTGAATCTGGCCATTAGTGGAGGCGCACACTTCTAAACCCAGCACTCTGGGAAGTTGAAGCAGGAGGACTGCCAAATCCAAACTCAGCCAGGGTTACTTAGTGAGACCTTGTATCAAAATTAAAAATAGAAATCAAAAGGGCAAGGGATGCAGATCAGCATAAAGGATTCAATCTCCAGTACTTGGGGGAACGCAGAGCTGGCGGCAGAGTAGCAGCTCAGAAGGACTGAGGAACAAGGGCTGCACACTGGCCTGGGACTTCTCTGAGGGGTGATGGCAATGTTCTGGAATGAGTGGTAAGAGTTGCTGAACTTTTCTTTGTGTGTGCAGAACCAGGCACTGAACTCAGGGCCTTGTGCTTGCCAGGCAAGCTCTTATACTACTGAGCTATCTCCCCAGCTCTAGTTGCTGAACTTTTACATGTATTAAAAATTATGAATTGGAAACTTCAAATGATAAATTTCACATGAAAATTATACTGCAATTGAGAGAAGAGATGGAAGAATACATGAGGACTCTGCCACATGAAGACGTACAATTAGAAAACCTGATGTAACAACTTCAAAATCAAAATGAAACACCAAAACTTCATTTGAAAGTTTCTTAAAAAGTTAAGCCTATAGGGTCAGGTAGATAGCTCAGTAGAATAAGCACTTGCCTGGCAAGCACAGGGTCCTGAGTTCAATCCCCAATAGCACGTACACACAAAAAAAGTTAAACCTATAACTACCAAATAATCCAGCCCTTCCTACAGTAATAAAGAAATGTCAACTACACAATACTCAATACCAAATCAATGAATAAACCAATTATGTATCACAATATAGATAAAAGTGAAATCTGACTTGGCAAAAAATTTAAAAATGAAACTACTGACGCACGTGGACAGCATGATTCTGTTCACATGCCAAAATGCACATGACTCTAGACAGGACAGCCAAGGCCTGGGGCCAGCAGGAGCGAAGGGAAAGAGCAGAGGCTGTGGCACTGAGGACAGGGGCATGCCCGTTCTGACTGCTCTCCCAGCTCCAAGGCGTACACATGGGGTGACAGCTGCTCAGGCTGCGCATTTTACATATGGTAGCTCATCAGATATTCCATGCATCTTGAGAAGGGCTTTGCCTTCTTTCTCACATAACATCCTCAGGTCAGCTAACTTTCAACCAAGGTGCAGGGCAACCCACAAAGAAAGGAGAGTTTCTACAGTAAAGGAGTAGTAGTGAAGATTTTATTTTTTCATCATGCTGAATGTTTTCAGAAAGTTATTTAACCCAGATGTGGTGGCATATGCCTGTAATTCCAGCACTTGGAGGGCTGAGGCAGGAGGACTGCTTTAAGTGTAAGGCCAATCTAGGCTACATGGCAGACCCTGTCTCAAATAACAAAACAAACAAACAAAAAAATATTATTTAACAAAAACTTAAAATATGATCTGGGGGCCGGCAAGATAGCTCAGTGGTCTAAAGCATCTACTTAGGCAAGCTTAGGTAACTGCAGAGACCATTGTTCGATCCCCGGCACCAAACGCTGGTGAGTCCTACCCCCAGGGCAGGCTGAGCTGGCCATAACATAAATACAATAAAGTTTAAAAAAACATGATCTGGGCATGAGGGTGCACATCTGAAATCCGGCACTTGGGACAACTAAGACAGGAAGATGAGGCCAGCACTGGCCTCATCATATTGAGTTTGATGCCAGCTGAGCCACATATTGAGACCTTTTCTCAAAAAACAAACGAAAAAGCCAGGAGTCATGGCATTCACCTGTAATCGCTGCATTCTGGAGGCTCAGCAGGAAGACAGTGGGTGTGAGGCCAGCCTGAGCCACCAAGCAGGCTCAGGTCATCCTGAGCAGTTACACAGCAGATCTGAGGCTGTCCTGGGCCCACATCAAGACTCTCCCCTTGGGGCCTGGCGGGATGGCTCAGTGGTCTAAAGCGCCTGCCTGGGAAACCTTGGGCGGCTTCAGCGAACGCGGTTCGATCCCCGGCACCACATGCTGGGCCAGCCCTGCCCTCGGGGCGGGCTGAGCCAGCCATAAAAAAATGAGTGAATAAACAAACAAAGGTTCTGAAAAAAGTAAATAAAAAAAAAAAAAAAAAAGACTCTCCCCAGTTCTGTGTTACAAATTAACAACTCTAATATGACTTTTTTCCAGGTTCCTTCAAAATGGAAATGGAAAGTAAGCTGTTCACTGTCCTATCCTAGGCTCAAACAAACCAAAAAAAGTTAAATCTGTACATATATGTATCATTCTTACCTTTATATGGTTAGGTTTCCAAACATAACGGTTATTTTCAAAGTCTCAAACTTGGCTCTAAAGGGTACCACTTCTGTATTCTACTTTCCCTTCAAACAGAAAGGGTACCCTGTTCCTCCTTGTTCTTCAGGGACCCATCAGAATGTCATCTTCCAAATCAAGCCCCCCATGAATGACAGAGGAAGCCAGCCTCTAGTAACTCCCACTGCACCTTCTCTGAATCGCTGTCACAACTGACCATGATGTTCTTGCTGTGATTGCTTTAAGGACTTGTCTATGTTCCAGTGCATCTCCCCTCCAGAGCTCTAAGGAGAAGTAGGCTTAGACAGCTCAGTGGTAGTTTGCCTTCCTTGCCTAGAGGCACAGGCTCTCTGTTCCAACCCTGACAGCACAAAAACAAAGCTTTAATGCCATATGCAGTTCTCTGTCCCCTCTCACCAATCGTTTGGCCAAGAATATCTTGCCTCAGTGTGCGTTAGGTAAAATAAATCTAGCTCATAACTCTGTGTAAGAATGGCAGGTCTTACTACACTACATACTATAAACATAAAACTTGGGCTCTCAAACATAAAATGAGCAGTAGAGCTAAAAACAAGAATAAAAGAAGTCTTGTGTTGGATGTGGTGATGCATGCCTATAATCCTAGCACTGGGTAGGCTGAGGCAAGAAAATCAGTTCAAGGCCAGGCTAGGATACATAGTAAGACCTGACTCAAGAGAAACCAACAACAGGGCCCAGCGGGATGGCTCAGTGGTTTAAAGCGCCTGCTTGGGAAAGCTTGGGCGGCTTCAGGGACCGTGGTTTGATCCCTGGCACCACATGCTGCGCCAGCCCTGCCCTTGGGGCAGGCTGAGCCAGCCATAAGAATGAGTGAATAAACAAATAAAGGTTCTGAAACAAGAAAATAAATAAAGAAAATAAAAAAAAGAGAAACCAACAACAAAGCCTCTACTTTTGCGCCTCACTGAACCTCTTTACGAGTTTACTACAATACCCCTACTCCAAAATATATTATATCAATCTCAATAAAAACAAAGAGAAAGCATTAAAATGGATCTAAATCTGGTGAAGAGTTAAGGAAACTGAGTGGCTATGTCAATAAAGCAACCACTTACCTAGGTGTTTCTTTGGCTCGAGGAAAGGTCTACATTGAAACAAACAAAAACTATGTATGAATACACAAAATTAATATAAAGCATAAATATAAATAGTATCTGCATTTAAATAAGTTAAATAATTCAGCTTTATCTGAATAAACTGTTGATGGGTAACAAGGGAGAAAACATTCACCTCTTGATGATGAATGAAATCCCTGCTTTGTTCTCCAAAATCCACTTCAGGGTAGCAAGATCATAGTTCTCAGGGTGTTTAAAGGCAACCCCTTCTGGAAGCCCCTGCACTGCCACTGCCGACTGGTCCCGCAGCATCTTCTCGTAGGGAACGGGCACCACTGTGGATTTGCCTAGCGCTTTCCCTGAGGGAGGTGGCACGAGGGTGAATGTCACTGAATAGTTAAAACTAAAAACTAAACCATCAGCTCATTACATCTTAACAAATGCTATTCATGTTTTTCAACAGAAATGAGTTTCAAAACTACTTAACAATAGTGTTCCAGCATTAGCTAAAGCTCTAAACTTGAAAAGCACAGCCAAAGGACCAAACTGTAAAGTACAGAAAATATTTTATTCTAAAAACTACAGAAGAAGCCAGCCATGGTACAACACACCTATTATCCCAACACTAGGGAGGCTGAAACACAAGGATCAGTGTGAGTTCAAGACCAGCCTGGGCTACAAAAACTGAGCTCAAGGCCAGCCTGAACTGCACAGTGAGACCCTGTCTCAAAAAGACCAGGAAAAAAAAAAAAAAAAGAGCCTACACAAGGACAGGGGATGTAGTTCAAGGGAACAGTGCTTGCAAGGCAAGCACAATGTTCTCAGTTCAATCCCTAGTACCTAATAATAATAATAATAATAATAATAATAATAATGAAAACCACACAAAATAAAAACTGGCTGCTTTCTTATACTATTCTATGCCTTTACAATGGTTATTTTGTTATTGCTGTTAAGTAAAATTAAAAATTGCAAGTACCAAAAAGTTATTTTAAATAAAATAGTCTATACAGTCAGGCACAGTGGTGTAAGCCTATATCCTGTGTACTCAGGAGGCTGGAGCAGGAGGAACACAAGTTCCTGGTCAACCTAGGCAACTCAGAGATACTATCTCAAAATTTAAAAATAATAAAAAGGGGGCTGGCAAGATAGCTCTGTAGTCTAAGCACCTGTGTACGCAAGCACAGAGGCCAGGGTTCGATCCCCAGCACCACATGCCATGCCAGCCTTGCATCCAGGTGCACTAAGCTGGCCACAAAGACCAGGGTAGCACCTGCCTGTAATCCCAGCGCTGAAGAGGCTATGAACAAGAGGATCACTACAAGTCTAGCTGTGTAGTGAGACCCTGTACCAAATACATCAAAAATAAAATAAAAAATGAAAAGGCATGGGGACATAGCCCAAGGTTATAGTACCACTGGGGCAGAGCCAGGTCTGGTTGACCCTAGCTTAGTGAGTGTGGCTATACACAACTCAGCCAGGTTAGGAAAGCCTGGCAAACCCAGCTATTACCATAATTATTAGGAAGTTCTTAAGCTAATTTTTTCACTAGAAACTTACTGGGTAAAACCAACTTTCACCTATGCTCACTTGGCAGTGAATCCTACAGAGGCTAGATTCAGAGTTGGATTTCATCTGTACACACCCCCTTTCTCTTCCCTTAAAAGCTCCATGGCACACATGGCTGGATTAACAAAGGTGATTTGTAGCAACAACTCTCATATAATCATTGCTGGGTTCCTCCAAAGTGGAAAGAGAAAAAAAAAAAGCTGTTCCTGATTTAACCCTGTAATTGAGAATTAATCTATTTCACCTGTGAAAACATTTGATGACTATTAATTACATAATATACCTTTAGACAACTTAATTATATAATTCATCTCTTCAAAAACAAAAGTATGGCCAGGACTTGGCAGCACAGCACCTGCTTGGCAAGTGCAAGCCCTTAGTTCAATTCACTGTACAAGAAAAAAAGAACTAAAGTATGATGCTCTCACCATAGCAAAAGCAGAAATAGTCCTCAACTGTTTTTCTAAGTGTTTCGATTTCCACAGCATCCACACTCATCCGATTTGCCTGTGCTGTAGATTTCATTTTATGCATCTCTGCAGCCTTTTCTTCTTCTTCAACACCTGGAAAATTATTAAAAGAGTCTTAACGAAAGTATTTTTGCCAAGTATGGTGGCTCAGGTCTATAATCCCAGCACTCTGAAGGCCAAGGGCCAGCCTGGGTTACATAGTGAGTCCAAGGCCAGCTTAAACTACAAAGTATGACCTTGCCTTTGAAAAAAAAAAATAAATAAATAATAGGTGCTGGGGCTATGGACCAGTGGTACAGCTCTGGCCTTGCACTCACATAACCATGGGTTCAATCCCCAGTACCACATACACATAGAATGCTTTATTCCTGTGTCTTCACATGGGGTGCTACAAAGATCCTGCCAGGAACACCACTTATTCAACATCCTAACACAGAAGGATTATAACCCTAGGCCAGCCCAGGCAACATGGCAAAATTGTCTCAAGAAACAAAGAAAAGCCAGGAGTGGTGGCGCACACCTGTAATCCCAGCACTCGGGAGGCTGAGGCAGGAGGATCAGTGCAAGTTCGAGACCAGCCCAGGCTACAAAAAAAGACCATTAAAAAAAAAAAAAAAAAAGAAGCCGGGTGTGGTGGCGCACGCCTGTAATCCCAGCACTCGGGAGGCTGAGGCAGGAGGATTGGTGCGAGTTCGAGACCAGCCTGGGCTACAAAAGTGAGCTCAAGGCCAGCCTGAGCTGCATAGCGAGACCCTGTCTCAAAAAGACAAAAAGAAGAAACAAAGAAAAAGAACTGGCAACACATCTCAATGGTAGGGTACACTAGAATACACACAAAGACACACAGATAGATATACATGCACATGTGTGTGGGGCATATGCACACACACATGCACACACAATTAAGGGAAAACATTTTTTGAGACAGGATCTTCTTTTGTAGCTCAGGCTGGCCTTGAATTCAGCTTACTGTCTAGGCCGGCCTGCAACTCATAGCAGTTCAGCCTGAATTACATAGTGAAACCCTATTTCAAACACAATTACAAAATGCTGAATTATACAAGTGACATTTACTTCTGTTCAACTAGACTTCCCTAACACCCACAAAGGACTTAGAATTCTCCCAAAGAACTCCTAAAACTGTTCATACAACTATTCTTTCATTTTCAGTATTCAATAAGCTACAAGATGTTCAACATTTATTCTAAGATAGTGTTTGTATAGCCTTTGCCCACATTAAGGATGGGCTGATTTCTCTATGATATACAAAAAGCAACTTTTTACTTCAAATTACAGTGGGTTTATCAGAATGTAACCATCTTGAACTTAGCTGTGGTGCTAAGTTACAGAGAAAGACCATTTCCCATGCAAATTAGTGAAATAAAAATTACGTGTAAATACCAAAAGGCAGAGGGCTGGGACGATGGCTCAGTGGGACAAGCATGGCAAGCACCAAGTCCCAAGTTCAACCCCTAGATTAAAAAGCAATACCAATAGGCAGGGGCTACACCCTGCAACTGAGGGAAACTCCCCAAGTGTTTGGTCATAAGCAAAGAACCACACAAGCCGGGCAGCGTAGGGGAGGGAAGCTGAGCACAGCTGCAGTAGAGTTACAGGATTTGTGGGACAGTGGCTGGTACACGTCACCCAGACAGCATTATTAGTATAAACTTCAATATGCAAACCCAGGAGCCAAACACAGTCATGCTCTAAAACCTTCTCAGAATTTAAGAATTATTTACAAAATTTTAAAAATAGATTACTACCATTAACCTTAAAGGACCAGAACAGGGGTGGGAGGAGAGAGACTAAAAGTGCTGAGCCACAGACAGTCTTCCCGCAGCTGCTAGAGACCAGGCCAGGGTCTTGGCAAGCACTCCACAGCTGAGCCAGCACCAGTGCAAGGTGCGCCTTTCCACAAATACAACTGAGAATTTAAACTCGTGAGCTAAACAAGCACACATGCACGACCTGCTTCACTTATCATGAGCACATCTAAGATGACAATGACAGAATGTACGTTGGGACCCTAGTGGTCTGTGTACTATGTGCCTATAAATGTTCCTACCTTTTCTGGTTTCCTTTCTTTTTTTTTAACTTTATTTATTTATTTATATTAGAGCTGACTCAGCCTGCCCTGGGAGTGGGGTTGGCACAGTATGTGGCGCTGGGGATCGAACCGCAGTCCCTGGAGTTGCCTAAGCTTGCCTAGGCAGGTGCTTTAGACCGTTGAGCTATCTCGCCAGCCCTGGTTTCCTCCCCATGCTTAATTAAATGCTGTATCAGTAACTGAACATAATACCTATGGAAACTGTTAAGGTAGATACACGAGACCGTCACAGTGTGAAAGGTGATAGGTCCTAACATCCCATTCATTTCACTACTGGCTTTATGTCAGTGGTAACTAAATTCACTAATGCTCCAAAATGGAGGATCACAAAATTCACTGAGGACTGTGACAGATGACTGTTCTGGGAGCTAGAAAAAAAGCTTACTGAGCTTTGCAGAACTCTAAAAGAAAGTCAACTATACAAAGTCATAATTGTTCAACACACTAATAATTATCAAGAAGACTGGAAACATGGCTATAATTATAGGGTACACGCCTATAATGTAGCACGTGGGAAGCTGAATCAGGAGAATCACTAAAAATTCGAGGCCAGCTGGAGCTACAAAGTGAGTTCAAGGCCACCCAGAACTGCACAGTGAAACCCCATCTCAAAAAGGCCAAAAGAGAGAAAAATCAAAACAAGAGAACTGTTGGGCTGGGGGTATAGCTTGGCAGTATAAGCACCTGCCTGGCAAGGGCAAGGTCCTGAGTTCGAGCCCAAATACCAAAAAGAAAAAGAACTAAGAACAGAAGGCACTCATCAAATGCAGAGCCTTAAATCTGTAAAATGTAAGCCAAATGGATCAAAGCGCCTGCAAGCAGGTACAAGAGCCTCGCCAGCCTGGCCCCTGGCCCCCAGCCTCCAGCCCTGCCTGCACCTCCTTCCACCCCTCCACCCCCTGGACTCGCTGAGCTGACAATTGAGACTGGGTGTGGTGGTACCACCTGTAAACCCAGCTCTTGGGAGGCTGTAAACAAGCAGATTACTATGAGTCTGATCTAGTAGTGAGACCCTGACCACTCCATAGATTCTTCCCTAAAATACAAAAAGTAAAAATAAAAATAAAAATGTAAGCTAAATAAACCTCTCTAATTGGACTCGATGGCGCAGAGCTGTAATCCCATATATCTAGGAGGCTGAGACAGCAGAATGGCAAAATTAGACGCCAAACTGAACAACTTTTTTTTTTTTTTTTTTTTTTTTCCGGGACCAGGGTTCAAACTCACGACCTTGCACTTGCCAGACAGGCACTTGTGCCTCGGAGCTATCTCCCTTCTCCCCAGCCCCCAAACTGAGCAACTTAAGAAGACTCTTATCTCAAGGGGCAGCACAGATAGCTTAGTAGAATAAGTGCCTGCCTAGCAAGCATAAGGCCCTGAATTCAATCCCCAGTACCACAAAACAAGACTATCTCAAAAAAAAGAAGACTGGGGGGCTGGGGAGATAGCTCCAAGGCACAAGTGCCTGCTGGGCAAGTGCAAGGTCGTGAGCTCAAACCCTGGTCCCACAAAAAAAAAAAAAAAAAGACTGGGTAGCAACTTAGTGTGAGGCCTTGAATGCAATCCCCAGCTCAAAATGGGGGGATACAGGGAGACCTATTTATCTGAACTTAACCAATACAAAACTTCATTAACTTCCTAAAAAATAAAAATAAATAAATAAAACAAAATTTGTTTAACTTCTTTTTTTTTTTTTTAAGAATTATTTTATTTTATTTTTTTCTTGCTTCAGAACTTTTGTTTATTTAGTTTTATGGCCGACTCAGCCTACCCTGAGGGCAGGGCTGGCGCAGCATGTGGTGCCAGGGATCAAACCTCGGTCCCTGCAGCCGCCCAAGCTTTCCTAAGCAGGCGCTTTAGACCACTGAGCCATCCTGCTGGGCCCCAACATCTTTTTGACATATTCCACCAAAACAGAGTAAATGCTAAAAGAACACAATATAATAAGTATTTATTATTTTTCTTTTTTTGTTGTTGTTTTTTAATCAGACACAGTCTTACTATGATTTTCAGAACATATTATAGCCCAGAATGGCCTCAGATTTATGGTGATCTTCATGCCTCAGCCTCCCAAGTGCTGGAATGACAAGTTGGCACACCCAACACCTGGGTACCATTTTTTTTTAAGAATTTTTTTTTTTTTTTCTTGTTTCAGAACCTTTGTTTGTTTATTCATTTTTTATGGCCGGCTCAGCCCGCCCCAAGGGCAGGGCTGTTGCAGCAGTCCCTGAAGCCGCCCAAGCTTTCCCAAGCAGGCTCTTTAGACCACTGAGCCATCCCGCCAGGCCCCTGGGTACCATTTTTGTTAAAACTCTTTAATAATGTTTCCAAGGGCCAGTGAGATAGCTCAGTAGTCTAAGCACCTGCTTAGGCAAGAGCAGGGACCAGGGTTCAATGCCTGGCATCGCATGCCATGCCGGCTCTGTCCCCAAGGCATGCTGAGCCAGCCATGAGCCTGGGCATGGTGGCATACACCTATCATCCCAGCCCTGGGGAGTCTGAAAATGAGAGGATCACTATGAGTCTATACTGCATAGTGAGACCCTGAACCAAATACAAAATAATAACAATAATAAAAATAAATGATGTTTCCACAAATACTCCAAAATTTTTCAGTATAAATCCATTTCAGAAAAAGATCTTACCCATAAATACTTAGCTTTAAATTTAACAATATACAAAATACAATGCTTACAGTATTTTACAAAATCTTTTTGAAAATCCTTTCTGGTATTGACAAAAGCACGTCCTCGTTCAGTTCCGACAACAAACACATCTGTTTCATATACTGCAATGCAGGCCACTTCTGCCTTGGACTTCGCCAGTTCTTTACACTACAATACAAACAGCAAGCATCAGGTTGTGTTTGGTTGCATAAAAGTATCATTTCTGCTTAATAAATAAAAATCCCCAACACTTTAAATTGTCTTCACACATAATCTAGAAATAGTTTATGGCCAATACCACTTAATGGCCTTCTCCCCTCACTCACTCTCATCCTTTCCCCGTCCCTCTCCTTCCCTTCTTCTTTCATTTTGGTTTTGAGCAAGGTCTCAGCTAGGTAGCTCAGGCTGTCCTTGGACTTCCAACCCTTCAGCCTTTAGCACCTGAGGATGAGAGTGGTTGCTCACACCACCACGGTCTCCTTAACATACTTATCTTTCTACATGGAATTTGTACTAGATTTTAAACAGAAGAAAACACCACTCATAAAAAAGAAAAACAGAAGCCTGTCAATGTCACAGATCAGAGTCCTCAAGAAACAGATGTGCACACAGTCTGCTGGGATCCTTAATCAGCACACAGTGGGTGGGCTGAAGTGAACACTGCTGGTGAGGTGGTGACCACGTCCACTCTGGGTTCCTTACACAATTCAAGTATTTCACTAGACATATACAATTGGAGTCACAGTTCAGCAAATATTTTACTAAATATACTCCTATGAGAGGAAGTATTCTTTAAAAAGCATTCACATGTAGCTAAACCACTACATTGCCTAGGCTGGGTGAGAATTTACAACCCTCTGCCTCAGCATCCCAGAGCACTGGGATTCAAAGCATGTGTCACCACATACTTTTATTCATTTACTTAGCTTACAGTTTTTTGTTTTTGTATTTTAGGGGAGGGTCTACAAGGTGTTCAGGGTCTCACTACTAGATCAGACTTGTAGTGATCCACCTGTTTACAGCATCCCAAGAGCTGGGATTACAGGTGCATGCCACAATACCCAGTCACAATTGTCATCTCAGCGCCCCAGGGGCCCTTACTTAGCTTACATTTCACAGGTTTAGGACTCTGCATTTAATGACCACCTGCTGTTAACAGGTTTTTTTGGGGGGGTGGGGGGGTGGAATTTTTTTAAAGAATTTTTTATTATTATTATTTTTTTTTTCTTGTTTCAGAACTTTTGTTTTTTGGGTTTTTTTTAAAGAATTTTTTTTTCTTGTTTCAGAACTTTTGTTTGTTTGTTTGTTTGTTTTTATGGCCAGCTCAGTCTGCCCTGAGGGCAGGGCTGGCGCAGCATGTGGTGCCAGGGATCGAACCGTGGTCCCTGCAGCCGCCTAAGCTTTCTAAGCAGGCGCTTTAGACCACTGAGCCATCCTGCCGGGCCCAAGTTTTTTGTTTTTGGTACTAGCGATCAAGTTCAGGACCTTGCCCTTGCCAGGCAGGCACTTACACCGTCAGGGTATGTCTCCAGCCCAACATAGCAACATTATCCGTAGATCAGCTATTTGGGAGGCTGAGGCACGAAGATTATTTGAGCACGGGAGTTATGAAGGCCAGCCGTAAAAACATGACCCAAAAATCTCCCATTTTAACTGCTGGGTGTGGTGGTGTATATGTGTAATCCCAGCACTCAGATGCTGAGGCAGGAAGATCGTTGCAAGTTTGAGACCAGCCTGGGCTATGCTGTTCAATGCCAGTCTGAACTGTATAGTGAGATTCTGTCTCAAAAAACGAAAAAAAAACTCCCATTTTACAGCTATGTCATGATTCACTGAGTATTACCATTATTCTAAAAAATTATTTTATTTATTATTTTTTTCTTGTTTCAGAACCTCTGTTTATTCACTCATTTTTATGGCCAGCTCAGCCCGCCCCGAGGGCAGGGCTGGCGCAGCATGTGGTGCCAGGGGATCGAACCGCGGTCCCTGCAGCCGCCTAACCTTTCCCAAGCAGGCGCTTTAGACCACTGAGCCATCCCACCGGGCCCCAGTATTACCATTATTCAAAACATATGTGTTTTTTTTTTTTGTTTTTTTTTTTTTTTTTGTGGGACCAGGGTTCGAACTCACGACCTTGCACTTGCCCAGCAGGCACTTGTGCCTCGGAGCTATCTCCCCAGCCCCTGTGATTTCAATTTTATCAAGAGTCAGTGATATAAGAGAGGGCTTAAAAAATAAACATTTTGTAAGTAAATGCTATCAGGATCCTTCATTCAACTAAAATTAGCTTTCTACGAAGGTTCACATACTCTAGCAAGTTCAACTCTGCAACTTTCCCAGAAAAAAATAAAGGTGCCAAGTATGGTGGTACACACCTGCAACTTCAACTATTCAGAAGGCTAAAGGCAGGACAGCTGCAAATTTGAGTGTAAACTAGGGAACTCAGTGAGACCCTGTCTCAAAATATAAATAGATCCAGGAACATAGCTCAATACTAGAACACTTGCCCAACATGTACAAGGCTCTGGACTCAATCCCAGTAGAGTTAACAGAAAAAAAAAAAAAAAAAAAGATAACTTTGTATTATGTAACAATTATATCACTCAGTGATACTAAAACCACTAACACATATTTGTAATCCCAGAGCTCTGGGAAGCTGAGGTGGAGGGTTGTAAATTCCAGTCCAGCCTAGGCAATTAGTGACTTAACTAAGTAAAACATTTTAAAAGATCTAGAGATGTATCTCAGTGCAAAAGCCCTAGGTTTAGCCAGGCGTGGTGGCACATGCCTGTAATCCCAGCACTCGGGGAGGCTGAGGCAGGAGGATTGGTGAGAGTTCGAAACCAGCCTGGGCTACAAAACTGAGCTCAAGGCCAGCCTGAACTGTACAGCGAGACCCTGTCTCAAAAAAACAAAACAAAAAACAAACAAACAAAAAAATTTAAAAAATAAAAAAAATAAAAGCCCTAGGTTTAATCTCAGAAACCCCACCACCACCACACACACACCTAGGACCCATTTATAACCAATGACCTGAGCCACCAAACTTCAGAAACTGAGGCAAGAGGATTATAAATTCTAAGCCTTCCTGGACTATACAATACAACCTTCCTTCAAAATACCATAAGCCAGCTAGCACAGTGGCATACACCTATAATCCCAGCTACTGGAATAGCTGAGGAAAGAGGATTACAAGTTCAAAGCCAGTCTAGACTACTTTAGTGAGACCCCCATCCCAATATTAAATACATAATAAGGGCTGAGGTCGCAGTTCTGTGATAGAATACCTGCCCAGAATGTACAAGGCCTAAGTCTCAATCCCAAATCTTGAAACCAGTAACAACAAACAACCCCGAAACATAAAATTAGTGTTTCACAAAAACAGATCAACCATATCCACAAGTCAACTACCCATTTGTGAGCTCACCATGGACTCAAGGGCAGACATGAGAAAGGTCACCACCATCCTGCTCTCTGAGGATTCCTCATCTTCAATGGGCAGCGTGGACATTGCAACCTGGGCCATGATCCCTGTGCAAGAGAAGCAACAAGGAAGTGAGGAGGAGAAACTGGCGTGCATGGTGAGAGCTGTGACAGCGCTCCGTAGTCTGCCGACTACAAACTTCTTGTCTTCAGTGTTTTACATTTGCAAATCTCTTATCTTGTAAGATAGAGAAGCCATCCTGTAACTCTCCATCTCATATTCCTTCCTAAAATTAGCTCAACATCACACCCAAACTCAATCCAAATAGCACACAGAACAGTTAACATTTCTCCCAGTGAAGGAAGAGACGCCTCTCACAATCTCACGACAATGTATATATACCACGGCTCAACTCAGAGACACAAAGCTGCTTTTTGCTCCAAGTTTTATCCCCAGCACCACCAAATGAAAATCCTGTGTCTTCTCTATGCACATTGATATAGAAAAGAGTAGGTAAAGTTGCTGGGACTAAGAGAAGAATCTTCCTTCTCTCACTACAAAGGAAGGAGTTGCAGGGCATCTTAAAGTGTTCAGAGCCCCTCCCCTTTAACAGAACACCAGGCTGACATTTTGGTATCAGCATTTCAAACATGGCAGGAAAATATAACATATACACAAAACATCAACTACTGGCAGGAGGCCAAGGGCACGAAGCCCTCAAGCGCTGCCGCTGCCGCCACCACCACTGCCGCCACTAGAATGTAACAAGGTCCACAATTGCTGTGGAAAAAAAAGTTTAGCAGTTCCTAAAAAAAGATGTATCGTACAATTTAATTCTGGCAGATGCTTATATACCTGCGTTCCCAGAAGCATTATTCTGGACACAACCCAAGTGCCTACTGCTAGACAAATAAACAAGTGTGATACACACACCAAGAATATTATCCTGGAAAAGGAAGGAAATTCTCATACAGACTACAACACAGATGTATCTTGGTAACATTCTGCTCAGTGACCTAAGAAAATGACCAACATGATATAACCCGTCATGTAAGGTTCCTAGAGAAGTCAAATTCAGAGGCAGAAACAGAAGGATGGTTGAGCTAGAAGGAAGACGTGAAGGCCAATTATTGATTAGCAAGTGCAGAATTTCAGTGTGGAATGATGTAGACTTTTGGAGCAACAGAGAGGTTCATAGTTGCACAATAATGTGAATATGCTTAATGCCAGAAAACTGAACATTTGAAAATAGTCAAAGTTAGAAATTTTATCATATGTACATTTAACCAAAGTAAAATTAAAAACCAAAAAGGGCACAACATAAAAAGGTTAAGGCAGGGCCCGGCGGGATGGCTCAGTGGTTTAAAGCGCCTGCTTGGGAAAGTTTGGGCGGCTTCAGGGACCGCGGTTCAATCCCCGGCACCACATGCTGCACCAGCCCTGCCCTTGGGGCGGGCTGAGCCAGCCATAAGAATGAGTGAATAAACAAATAAAGGTTCTGAAACAAGAAAATAAATAAATAAATAAATAAAAATTTAAAAAAAAAAAAAAAAGGTTAAGGCAAAAATTAAAGCAATTTTTTTTTTTTTTTTTTTTTTTTGTCTTTTTTGAGACAGGGTCTCACTATGCAGTTCAGGCTGGCCTTGAGCTCACTTTTGTAGCCCAGGCTGGTCTCGAACTCGCACCAATCCTCCTGCCTCAGCTCCCGAGTGCTGGGATTACAGGCATGAGCCACCACGCACAGCTAAAGCAAAATTTTTACAAATTGATTTTCTATAAATACTGTGCAAATCAGACACATTTTAATTAACTTGAAATAAATTTATTTAGAGCAGGAAATTAAATAAAATGAATATGAAAAATGGCTGAAAAATTAAGGATTGGAAACAAACAGGAATTCTACAAACATACCTGTGTGTAAAACTAACTTAATGAGACCCCAATACCCTTGCCAAAGCCACAGGTTCCAGAGGACAAGGACAAGAAGAGTTGTTAGTGTGAAAACTGTTTTGTCTAACAGTGTATGGAGATTGCCCCCACTAAAGAGGATGATCTACTTTCTTATTTTTCAAACTATGACCTAGATTTACCATCAGCTACCACATCAATAAAACCAAGTGACTCTTATCTTGTCCATGAACAAAAAGAAGCAAACCTGTTTCTCAGAATCAGAAATGGCAGTATTAAACAAGCAAACTGTTGATGTCCCAGAAAGTACTTTCCTAAACAGCCTACGCTGCATTCTTCTCTCCTGAATAAACAAACTTGTATTGAAAGTATAGCCTAAAAAAAAAAAGAAAGAAAGTATAGCCTAGTCAAAAAAGACAGCCCAAGTCGGGCATGGTGGCACACGCACATGCCTGTAATCCTAACACTAGAGAGGCTGAGGCAGGAGGGCTGGTGTGAGTTGGAGACCAGCCTGGGCTAAAACAGTGAGCTCAAGGCCAGCCTGAACTTCATAGTGAGACCCTGTCTCACAAAGACAAAAAAAAAAAAAAAAAAACCAGCCCAGACCTACCTGAGATATTCACTTAGAATGCATTGTCATTATCTCATAATATTTCCTCATAATCCCACTTTTCCTTTAACTTCTCAGAAAAGAAAAAAGATTATGTCTTACTTTACAATTTAAGGTAAGAGAGAAATAGCAGCAGTCAGAAAACTATCCTGGTTCCAGATTCTGATTCTTGTCACCTTAAATTGACAGAAACCTGCTCTGATGCCTTCACACTCAGTATGTGTTAAGAAATAGACACTACCACAGGCTACCAGTCTGATTTGATTCTTGGAACCTCCTGGAGACAACAAAGCATCCTGCTTTGATGTGAGTGGCCCTGCAGATGACCGGGGACAGGGAGTGTGATGGGGAAGGAGCCCTTTATTTGGGTGCATTGGGTCCTAAGAGCACCTCACCAGGATACTTCTCTCCCTCCCTGGGCCATCTTCATTCCATGCAGCCAACTTCCAGAGCACTCCCGGACCCTCAGCTAGTTGGCATCCCTCTTCTTACCGTCAGAGAAAAAAACCCGTGCCAGCATTCCCACAAGCACCGAAGGACACAGGAGGCTGGGCATGGTGCTCTGGTCCTCCCAAAACCAAAGCCAGAAGAGCCCAGAGTACTTCCCAGACCACTCACTGCTGTACCATCCCAGGGTGAGTTTCAGGGCCTGTCTTATGAACAGAAATACTGGGTGGACCACTGGTTAGCAAGGGTCCTTTCACTTGGGAGCATTCCCAAATCTCCAGTTTTAAATAAAAAGGACTGGGTATGGTGGTATGAGCATTTCCAGCACTCAGAAGTCTAAGGCCCAAAAATCTTGAGTTCAAGGCCCACATACGCTACCCTGGACTACACAGGAAAACTGTCTGTAAATAAGTGTTAAGATAAAGTAATATAAGAAGGGGTAGGGAGTAAGAATGAAGCTCAGTGGCATACAGTGTGAGGCCCTGGGTTTGACACCTACTGCAGTGGGTAAATAAGAAAACTTAGACAAACAAAAAATAATGAACAAGACTGGGCATGGTGGCACATGCCTACAATCCCAACACTTGGAAGGTTGAAAACAGGAGGATCACTACAACTCCCATCTGTGTAGAGGTCTATAGAGACCCCATAGACCCTATACTAAATATATATATATATATATATATAATCACTGATTGAATCTAACATGCTTTATAGGTCATCCTGTTTAATAGCTCTTCTGTGAGGAAGCAGCAACAGAAAGAACAAAAACAGCAAATACTTGCTCCACAGAGCACAGAAATTTATGACCTAACCACTAGATGGGGCTCTCTGGGAAGCCTCCTGAGCAGGACCTTCTACTGGTCCCTTTAGAAAGTGCATAAATTAAGCCGGGCGTGGTGGCGCACGCCTGTAATCCCAGCACTTGGGAGGCTGAGGCAGGAGGATCGGTGCGAGTTCGAGACCAGCCTGGGCTAC
>PVJA010039748.1:0-18953 GCA_004027025.1 Myocastor coypus | reverse complement strand
GCAGTCAGGGGGCCAAGTCTGCTAGGGTCCTGAATCTCCTGTCCAGGACACAAAGCTCTCACAGACAATGGGGCAGCAGGCACAGAACCCTGCTGTGATTGATTTCTATCCCTGATACCAAAGCTTGAGTTTAATTTCGAGTCACTCTAACATCATTACTTCTTAAATGCAACTTGGGCTTAGTTTCCTGAATATATGGCCTTGGCTTTTCCTTCTGTCGGTCCTGGTGACTTGATAATATATTTTTAAAAGCCCTATTATTTCTGCTCTCCCCACTTTATCCTCCATTTATTGTTTCAGAATGCTAACATTCTTTTCATCCAATTGTGATGCACAGCACACAATACACATCATTTCAAAGGTTTTCTATTTCTACAGCTATCAATGTGATATATGCAGTACTACTGGAATACATTAGATTAAGGATACAAACTTAAATAAGAAACATTGAAGTAACATCAAAAGGGACACCACATGCTATGTAATAGAATAGTTTGTTGAAAGGACACAGGATTCAGCCTTCACAGATGGCAAAAAACTTTTTGACAGTGCCATATATAATATAAGGGCTACTAAATCCCTGGCTAGTAAGTGTGATAAAAGAAAAGTGCGTTTAACTTTAAAATGACCTGAGAATAACAGCTCGGTATCTAGGTCAAAATTCCCTTTAAAATAATTACTTGTCCCTGATCAAAAGCTAATTAGCACTTCTTTAAAGCACTGCTGGATAAATGCTACTTGATAAAATTATTTGAGCAGAATACAAGTCTACAGATGTAAAATAAGCCTGGTCTCCCATAGGTTACTTATTCTGGAATTAGAAATGTGTAGCAGTCCCTTATTCAAGGGTGAGTCTCCATGAAAGACATGCTGAAAGTCCCATTTCAACAGATATCTTCACGTGTATGAAACACAACCAAACCATATAGTAATGTTTGAAACTTGATTTGAACAAAAGATCTATCACAATTAATCGCATTCAAGGTTCTACCCTTTGTTTTATGTACACTTTCCCCATCATTTGTGAAACCTTCTGAAGTAGTTGTGGAAGTTCTCTAAGTATCATTAGTTGTACCGTTGGGCTGCTTTATGCTCTAGTTTGATTCAGAATGTTTACTTTTCACAGTCCCTTTGACTTTGAAGAAGATCCAAAAGTCACACAATGCTAGAGCTCATGAGTAAGGGGACTGAAGATATTCATGCATGTTTTTATTTGACAGAAATCTCCAAGAGGTCCAAGAACTCAAAGACCACTCCATAACCTTTTTTCGACTCCACTGCTCTAGTACTATCACATAGGTCTCCATGTTCCACTTGGGTACTCAGTCATGGCCATGATTCATGACCTGAATCTTTCCTAATGCTTTGCCATACTCTTTAATAGTCAGCTGTCCTGGGCCCTGTGTGTTGCAGCATTAAGACTCCTAGGAGAACACAATCAAATAAGTCAAGCATTTTCAACACAGTTTATACACAGCCTCTTGAGGGAGAAAAAATGGAACTTAGGGAGACAAGAAGAGTTGCATATTTCTATGCTTTAGGACCCTTCTCAACCTTACTCCAAAATTATATGACTCCTTTCCATTAGTTGTATTTATTCATCAGTTTACATTGTATTACTTAATTCTAAAACATTATTCAGTACATTAATTATGTCAAATAAAAACAACTGTCAACCAAATTTGAATAAATATCTAGCTGCTAGTTAAATTAGAATTTCCCTGCTTCAATCATTAAGTTATATTCAGTAAAAATACCTGTAAGAAGTTAACTTGATATTTTAAGCACTTTAGTTTTATAGAAAAATAGCAGTTTTCAATGATTTTTTTAAAAAAATCTGAATACATTGCTATTCGAATTACATATTTCTAAAAATTTGGGAATTCACGTAGGAAATTTTAGATGTTGAAATATTATGTAAATAAATTACATTAAAACTTTTGGAGCAAATGTAGAAAAGCTTGCATTAATAACTTTTAATTTTAATTTAAAAATTATTTTTTTATTTTCACTTAAAGATATTAGTCATCCTCACTCCTACATGTTATAAGTGAGCCTGACAGTGATCTTTGCTATATATAAAATATATACATACAATGTATAAATAGCTATACAACATGTTTCTGATATTAAAATTTCATGGAAAGGCAGCTAGGGAAAAATATCTAAAAATTACCTCTAAGGAGGCAATAGTATAAAATTAAAATGGTGTGACAAACTCTGATATGAACCCTCCCATTGCTTGCAGCGAAACTTACTGAACCATGAACAGAGCTTAGATAACAAGATAGTGCCTCTCTATGCAAAAATTTGAAGAATTCCCTTAAGACTGAAATACATAAGATGAGATCAAGAGAACAAAAAATCATAGCTCAAATCATGAGCAGAAGCCCATCCAGAGATGCATGAGTTCAAAGATAACTATTACAAAGAGATGGAAGAGGCCCTTTTGCAATTACCAGGGTGAGCAAGTTTACAAACAAACAAGGCCATTGTACTGGGAGGAATGTGCTCCTGTGTGGAGCAGCACACATACCCGTACTATCATATAGAATATTAATGAATAGAGGAACAGAGGCTTTAACAACAGACTAAAACCTGTAAACTACACATCCTATGAAAGGGAGCTCTGTAGCTCTAGGGCCTGAGCTTGATGCTGAGGCTAATTCTGAAACAATATCGACAGCTAGGAATAGGCTGGAAATATGGCTCTATCCATTGTGGATAGATGCAGTCTTGTGCAAAAATCTCTGCTCATTCTCATTTGGGAGCAGAAGACCCCAGTATGAACACCTAGTCCATGCTTACAGATTGAGGGCAAGAAAGAAATATCTGCCCATTCCAAAAACATTTTTGATGCCCCTGTACCGAAACTGATATTTTTTCTTCCTATCATGTGCCTCTTTCACTCAGTCATAACAAAGCTCTCACAGAAAACCTTCCATTTTTTAAAGGAACACTGCTTGCTCCCCAACCTTTGCACTGCTTCTTTCCTGGATAACCCCTACTCATATTTGAAAACTTCATTCCAATCCCCCAACAGAGGTGACACTAGGTGCACCTAGCATCTTCTCCTTCCACAGTCCTTAGAAAGACAATCAGACAAGTGTAGCATTAAGTATTCAATGGACTATGAGCTCTGTGAGGGCAGGAAGCAGAGTCCTTACCCTTGTTATCAGTCAATCCCTAGGGCCTACTTCAGGTTAATAGCTCATTAAAAATATCGATCATATTGAACTGAAATGCATGAAAGAGGAGTAGAGCCTGGCAGGGATTTTGGCTGTCAATTCACCCTCTGTAGACAGCCAACAACTCCAGCTATTGGCAGGTCCAACCAGCTATTTCTGGTTTTATAGGAATTTGCCTCAATGTCGGTTGCCACTAAAGCTTTCCAATAACAGCAGCCAACATCTTTATCAAGATCTAATGCAAAAAAAAGGAAGAGAAGAAACCCGAGGAGTCTGTTGACTGGGTCAGTTACTACATATCATAACTTAGACAGGAGCCCTCCTCAGTCCATAAAAGAAATGGACCAAAACTTCTACCTCCCTATGTTTTCGTCGAATATTCTATGATATTTAACTTTTATAAATCAAGTTATTCCTATACCACTAGATAAAGGGAGCCTTCTGTTTTTCATCGTAAAAATAAGAAAAATGAGAGGGACAGGGAATAATTGATATTAAGGGTTCTAACACATAGCCCCCCCAAAACTATATATGTTCAAATTCTAACCTTCAGTACTTATAAACATGTCTTAATTTGGAAATAGGATCTTTATTGCTATAATCAAAGTCAAATGAAGTCATAGTTGATTGGAGGGAACCAGTGACCACATATCTTTTTAAGTGCAGAGAAATACAGACACAGAGGAAGGGAAAAGTTACACAAACATGAGAAAGGCTTCCCTGGATAGACAGAAGCAGACACTGGGATGCAAAAGATTGCTAGTAATCACCAAGAGCAAGAATAATCAAGGAGGCATTCATCCCTGTCTTCAGGGGTAACAAGGTTCTGTCTATAGCCTAATCTCACACTTCAAGCCTCTACAATTATAAACAACAAAGCTCTGTTGTTTTAAGGGAGGGAATTTGTGCTCATATAGCAATCCTATTAAACTAGCACAGGCACTATTCAGAAAGGACCAAACACGAAAGGTCTTCTCCTTTTACCTTAAGATATAGTATCCAGTGACTATAGGCAGGTACTTGGGTCCTGGCAGTGGGAGGACTACCTGGGACAACTGCTAGCAAGACGAGATTCTGGCATGCAGAAAGCAAGCACATGTGCAGGAGTGTGCAAGGGCTCCAAAAATAGCCCGACTCGGGCTCACTATGAGATTTTTCTATTCATAAAATTTTACACTGATCACAAAGCATGCCACAACTGATTGCGTTAAGGACAATGAAGCTCTGTATTTACTCACCCTAAGTCAGGAATGAAGCATTATCTAAGACAACATATCAGTTGTTTCAATGAAGGGCTGGATGATTATAAATCACAATCATGGCAACAAATGATTACGAACAAGGGCTCTTCCAGACACAACAACTAAATGGAATATGTGTCAAGATCTCACGCTTGTGTTTTAATTACAGAGGATCACAATATGAAAATGTAGCTACTCTGTTACAATAGGAGCTTGTATAGCAACAACAACAAAAGTTTTGGTTGTTTTTCATTAAACAAAAGCTTTAAGAGACACAAAGTACAATCTAAAACACAGTACTGAAAAATATGTTCCAAAATGTAATCATGAGCCTTGGGGTCTGCCATCAGTTCTATATTCATATAGGGGAACATAATAGCAGTTGTACTTTCAGTTTCACACATTTAGCAATTTTTTTTTGCTCTGCGTATTGGTAATAATAAAACTTAACATATATAGCACTTATTTTATACCAGGAACAATTTGAGATACTTTTTTGGAATAATTGATATAAATTAAACAACAGCATTCTGAGGTACATAGTATCATCATATTAACTTTTTTAGATAAAGTAAAACAAGAAAAGAAGCAATTTGTTGTACACCATCACATATTGAATAGCATGTGTGCTAGACAGAGTCTAAAGCCAAGCAGTCCAATTTTAAAATCTATATTTTTTCTTTTAATTACATTTATTGGTACATTTTAAATATGCATAATGATTACATTCATCATAGGGAATTTGTACATGCACATGTCACATTTTCATTACCGTTTTATCGCAATGTCTTCTCTTCTCTACAAAGCTTTATTTCCATTGTTTCCTTTTAATGGTATTCTCCATTTCCTCTCTTCCCTTCCCCTTCCCCTTCCCTAGTTCCTCTTTTACCAGAATAATACATTCCTATTTCACAACATTGGTTGCACATTTTGAACCTTATTTACAGTCCCAGTTTCTCACATTTGGCATACATGTGATATTTACATGAGTCCAATTTATTTCAGTTAGGAATGTTTCAAATTGCATCCATTTATCCAGAAATGTCTCACGTTTCTCCTTTGTTCTGGCTGAGTAGTACTCCATTGTGTAAAAGAAATACATTCTTCTTATCCGTAACTTGGCTGATGGAAATTTGTGTTGTTTCCAACACTTAGTTATTACAAACTGTGTTGCTAAAAACATGACAGGATATATATCATTGTGGAATATGTGGATTCTTCCTGGAAGATATCCAGAAAGAAAATAGCTGGATCAAATGGCACCTCTACTCCTGGTTTACTGAGGAAACTCTGTACTAATTTCCACAATGATTGCACTATTCTACACCCTCACCAACTGTAATGAAGGATTCCTTTATCCACACAGCATTTGTTATTGGTTGACCTCTAGGTGATAGCCATGCTTGCTGGGGAGACACGGAATCTCATGCTGATTTATCTTTCTCAAATAACCACTGATGTTGTACATTTTTATATGTTTGTTTTCTAGTTGTATTTTTTTTTCTGAAAAAGTTGTATTCATTCCAAATGTCCATTTTTGGATTAGGTATTTGAATTGAGAATGAATATGACTTTTTAGTTCTTTACATGTTCAACATATAAGTCCTTTGTCTGAGGGAAACTGACTAATTTTTTTTCCATCTTGTGGTATTACATTTTGACTCAACTGGAGATTTGCTGTGAAGAGCTTTTTAATACATTGATATTCCATTTATTTATTTTTGTACTATTTCTTCTGTGATCAGTTTTACTGATATCTTTGCATACAAGAAATTACTTGTAGATTGAAAACACAAAAGCTATAGTGTAGCTGGATACAAGAATGAACACTGAAAATTTTTCCTTTGCACAAACAACAAACTCACTGATACAGAAATTAGGGAAACTATAACCTTCACAATAGCATCCAAAAAATAAAATATTTAGAAAGTAATCCAACAATGTAGATAAAAGATTTAACATCAAAACCTATAGCACTCTTAAAAAAGATCAAAGAGGGTATCAGAAAATGGAAATATATCCCTTAATCAGGGATAGGAAGAACCAGCATACTGAAAAGGGCATGCTACCAAACCTTTGTACAGATTTAATGCAATCCCAATCAAAATGCCATTAGCATGCTTTACAGATCTAAAGAAAATATTCCCAAAATTCATTTGGAAACAAAATAGCCTTAAAATGGCAAAATTAATTCTCAGCAACAAAAAAAGCCAAGAAACATCACAATGCCTGACTTGAAGTATACAACAAAGCTACAGTGATTAAAAGAAAAAAAAAAAAAAAAAAACAAGAAACAGCATGATACTGGAAATAAACAGACCTGAGGATCAATGGAGCATATCTGAAGATTCAGAAACAACTACAAACACACTCAGCCTCTTATGTTTGATAAAGGAGCCACACATGTTCACTGGAAGAAAGATAGCCTCTTTAATGAATGCTGCTAGAAAAACTGACTCTCTACATGCTAAAGACTAAAACTCCCACCATGCACTGCAGTAAAAATGGATCAAAGATCTAAATATTAAAACAGAAGTGCTGAATCTACTGGAATAGAGAATAGGCTGAACTCTTACGGAACTTACACTCTTAAACTATCCATCACAGCAGTACACACATATGGATTTGGTAGGAATGATGGAGGGTACACAACACAGTGCTGGTCCCTCACTGTAGCACCTGCCGGGACACTGAGCCCAGCAGGGCATCTTAGCCAAGCAACTGGAGCAGTGATGTGCCAGTCCTGTTGCTGCCACACGCCTTCTGCCACCACACTCTCCATGAGCTGCAACCCCAGATCCTGACTCCCTTTGGCTTGGTCCACTCGCCCTAGTCTGAGCCCAAGCATCACAAAGGAAGGCTGAGCAGCAAGGAGAGGAAGGAGGAGAAGCACCCTCTCACTTACAGCTGGCCAACACAATCCTCACGGTCTCTAGATCAAGGTGCTGGGAAGTGATGCAGCCTAGGATTACAAGGATGAATTTTAAGATGTGATCTACTGGTTCAGTCAGATCATCTCTCTGCTCCTGGATGTCATCTGGGGAGTTTTGCCATTGCGAGGTTTCTTGGGAACACTAGGATTCTTCCTGCTCAGTGCATAAGTCCTGTACCTTTACTTCAGTAACCATAAGGAAAGAATTTGGTAGCATGTGGGAATTCACAAAGGAAGGATTTATGCCAGCTTTTGTGTTGTTCATGGTTCTATAGTTCACCTTCTACACTACCATGTCTCATGACTGATGGAGGAGAGCTACCATCTCTTTCCAAAGAATCCAAGTCAAGTCCAAAGGACCCTCTTAATTATAGAACAGAAAAATGACTGTTGGGTTACACAGGCAACACAGAACCTGCACAACCCATGTTTCCAAAACCAAGAAGTAGAATGTTGGGTGTCCATACTTTCTGCAAGGGCTGAAACCCAAAACTTGCTGAAGAGATCTCGGCTTGAGGGAAAGCATTTCTGAATTTACCTATCACCAGTCTTTTTTTTTTTTTTTTTTAGGACCGGGGTTCAAACTCACAACCTTGCACTTGCCCAGCAGGCACTTGTGCCTTGGACCTATCTCCCCAGCCCCTTCACCAGTCATTTTTGGATACACTCATATAACAGACATTTGCCAACTGGAGTTGTCATTTAATGGGATGCACTTTTGAATCTGGATGAAACATTAAATCGTCTTTTTTCAGTTCTCTATCCATGGTATAATTTTAAAACTATCACTGGTATTTCAAGCATTCTGAAAACAGTATGGCAGTGTATTCGTCTCAGTTACTCTTCTCTTGTTGCTGAGACAAATACCTGACACCCAAAATAAAGGAAGGAAAGATTTCTTTGGCTCACAGTTCCTGGAGATTTCCGGTCATACTTAATTGGCTCCACAGCAGAGTGGCACATGGCAAAGGGCAGTAGTTCATGTCAACAGAAGGCATAGAGCAAGTAAGAAAAGTAGCAGCAATGATGGAAACACAGAGGAAGTCTGTCTCTCTAACTGCATTCAGGCTATCTGCCCCAGGCTGGGGAAAATACTCAGACCCATAATCCCAGCCTTGGATCACCCATAAGCCCAGTAGGTCATGACTTCATCACAAACTCTAGAAGTCTGCCCATGTCTGCATGAGACTTTGGGAGAACAAATAGACACAAACCATAATGGTAATGCATCACACAGAACAAAAGTACCTAATAAATTTCTCATGGGCAATGTTTTCCTATACTTCAATACATAGATCTTTAATGAGAAAAGAAAACAGTATGCACAGTGAAAAACAGGAGCATGTGCACACGACCATTATTTAAAGCTAAAGCTCATCATACTTAGTTACCATCTGAGGCATCAAGAGCACCCCCATACCCTAAGCTTCTAGGACCCCCAGGTTGGGAGCCAAGGCAGAAGAGACTTCACAGCCAAATTCCCAGCAGCTCTCTCTTTGGGGAAAGCCTTTTCTGGACACTGATGACCATCAGCACTAGAGGAAAATCTCCCCGCCTCTGATGGTAAATGGTATAGTGAGAAAAGCTGACATCTAAGGCTGTCCCCATGAGTTATCAGCCATATATAGTGGTGGAGTCACTGACATACCATGATGTGGTAGAAACTTGTAATATACGAAGGGCTGAAAGAAAAGTGGAAATGTTCACTCTTACTGAGCAAAACACAAGAGCCTAGCCACAATAGTCTTCAGACACGTTTTCAGTGGAAATGTAGATGCCAGGTGGACAGCAGATGGGTAAAGAAGAGCATGTAAATGCCTGCCTGAAAAATCTATTTCATGCTCTTTGCTTAGCATCAGTTCCCAGAGAATGCTGGAGGAGATACAAAAACAATCTTCTAAAATTCATTCTCTCCACTCTTTTTAAACCAGCTAGGAAATCACAACTGAGGGGATTCCCATGCTAAACACCACCTTATGGTAACACAGGATGTCATGGCACAGCTGGGCACTATTTCTCAGGGTGAACTCTGGGCAGCAGAGTCTTCGCCAACAAGAACAAAGAAATCACCAGAAAAGAGGCTCTGAAGAGCTGCTCTGCTTGGTAGTACTGAGGACTTTTTCCCCTTGACTACAATGGGTGACCCATACACTAGGCAATGACCAACCTATTGGCTGACCTCTTGACCCAAGAAGCAACTGTCTTCTGACACCGCTCACTTAGTTTTCCCACAGGCAGGGCATATTAATGTTTGTTGAATCCAGAAATATTTATACAGTTCAAGAATACCTTTATAGGAATACAGTATGAAGCTATGAATTTAAAATTAAGCATATGGCCTGGGAAGAAGCCACAGAAGTACTAGGGCCTGAAGCTGAAACTTCTTTACATTCCTAATAAATCAAACTTAGGGCACAAGTGCCTTGAATGAAGATGTGGAAAAGTGAGTAGACCAACTTCCCTCTATCCTCACATGCTGGAGGACAGAGTCTCATGTCAACTCCACTTCCTGGCATGCGTGCCCTTACAAAATCCTGTCCACTTTGAGTGTTGTCTGCTTCTAATCAGTAGACCATTACAAAAGTGATAGAACACATAGGATTATGTGTCTATCATGATATTGTGTCAGCATTTAACATCGGCCTCACTGAAAGACTTCTTACTGGCTTGGAGGAAGTAAACGGTCATGATAGGAAGTCCCATCCAGCAAGCTACTGAGGGTGGCCCCCTGGCCAACAGCCCGTGTGAAACCAAAGCCTGTAGATCTCAACAGGACATGCCGGTAACTCCAGCTACTGACAAATCCGAGGCAAGAGGATATACACTTTGAGGCAAACCCGGGCAACTTACCAAGACCTTTTTTAAGAAATTGCTGGGGTTGTGCCTCAGTGGCAACGCACTCAGCTAACACGTAAAGGACCTTAGGCTCATTTCCCAGTGCCCGGAAAATAAGAAACTAAGGCCATCAACCCTAAAGCACCAGGCTTAAATAAGTGTACTCACAATGTGTTATGTATAAGACTAACCGGAGGAACTTTGGAAACAGAGTTTCCTGTGAAGATTCTAATGGGGGGGTTCTATTTTTTTTTTACAAATGCTGATTCTGCTGCTACACTTTGCCAAATAAAGGGCCCTGAGCCCTGTTGATTTCCTTGCTTGCAGCCCTTCCAATCCGTCTCTTCACCATTCTCTTTGCCACGTCTGTAGTTTATCTCTCATGCTGCCATTCCCTCAGTAATAGAATATCCTCCCACCAAACACCTCTCCATGCCTTCAATCTCTCATGTCCTTGAAGCATATTTCAAAGTGACCCCAGGTTGATCATCCTAAAACCAAGTTGGGATCATGTCACTTCCCTGATTCAAAAAACGTCAATGATATTGAAGGCAAACATTTATCTAGGTTGTTCATCATAGACCCCATGTCAACAGTATATTTATGAAACTGTCAACAGTAGAACAAGGATTAGAAAAACATACCCATAGAAAAGAATAATATATAACCATTATAATTCATTTTAAGGATAATTTAATTACTTAAAAAGTGTCCACGGTGAGATAAATAGAAATGCCTAAGAAGCACGGCTATAAATACACATAATCCCCAATGAACAGATTCAATACTAAAAAGAAATTCTCCAGAAATTTAAATAGTTTTTCCCTGGAGTGACTTGAGTTGCTCATTTTGAATTTATATGTGTGTGTATGTATATATATATATATATATATATATATATATATATATATATATATATTTCCAGGTTTCCTATAGTGAGCAACAATTGAGGCAAGCCACAAAGAAACAGACTATGCATTAGTATGCCTCCTCCAATCAGGTAAATTCTGCTAAGCCTTGAGGCAAGCCCATTCAGGGGCCCTGTGGCTTCATTTGCCCTCACTCCAATTACATCTGCCCTCCAGCCACAGTGTACAGTTCACTGTACTTGTGAACCGCTTCCACATTTATTTGTCATTCATTCCATGCCATTTTCAATGGCAGAGCAGTTTTTAAGCCTGCCTACCCGGCCAAGAGCACAAGTCCTGAGAAGTTAGAGGGTATGTTTGAATCAACATTCAGTTCACTTGGCACAAAGGTATAGCTATCAGAGACACTCATGAAAGGAGTACGTAAATGAAATGAAACAAATAAGTTATAAATATCAAGTAAATTGCTGCATCTTTTGGAAAATGCCCAAGTAGGATTTGGATCCAATGAGATTTCAAATCTCTATGTGGGAGAATAAATACAGATGAAACAAAACTTCCTGCTTGAAGACATTTGTATGAAACATTCTGAAAAACATATTTAACATCTAAGATAGCACATAGCACACTACAACACTTTGGGACTTTATGGAACACACTAATACATGGTAAGGAAAAAGTTCTGGGTGTATACAGCACTGTTGCATGTCAAATTGTATTAGAGTCAAAAAGGGAAGTGAAGTGCCTATGTACTATAAACACCACAAAAAATAAAACAGGACTGGACACAGACTACTGAGAAAATCTAGGTAAACAGCAGACTAATTTAAGCAGCACTCAAAGTGCATGAAAGGCAACATGAAAAGAGAACAGGAAGCAATGTGACATCTGCTGAGTGTACAACCACAGGCTGTATAATGACCTATACCGCTTGCCTGATATCACTGTCATTATTTAGTTCTCACAATAGCCCTACAATTGAATAATTGTCATAGATTAACACACTAAAGCCCAGTGAAGTTATATCATTCTGCCAAGGTCACCCAGCTAGTGTGTGGTCTTCCTGATCTAGCCCCATATTCCGCACTAGACAAAATCATAGCAGGTCCCCATCTTCCACTACAAGTTCAGGTACAGTTCCTCCAAGATGCCAGCAGAGAAATTTTCTTTCAGATATTCCACTTTCCCACATAAAACCCTTCATCAATTTGTCAGTATTTAGTGAAAAAATGTCCACGCATCTTGCCATGTGATGTGACATGTTTCATGATCTGACCCAGACTCAAATTCCATTGTCCTTCCCATCTTTACATATGCTTCCCAAAATCATCCTCCTCTTTCATGCTCAAGCACTTTTGCAAATGACATTCTTCCTGTACTACAGTTTGCCAAACTCCTATCTCCTCCACTACACTCATGGCTCAGCTCAAATATCACCTCCTCAGAGAAGCCTCCCATGAGCAAGTGTCGTATATAAATTAGCACCACCTTCTGTTGTGTTCCTCTAATATCCTGTATATAATTCAACTGAAGCATGTGCTCAAAGTATACTGTCTCCCTTACTACTGCATTTTACTAGGATTACTAGAAGAAAGTAATGTCTACCTACTCTGTGCTCTCATATAGTCACTACTGTATAAGAACAGCTTATGAATGTTTATAGGAAAATGGCACGTTTAATCTAAACAGAAGGGCAAATATATATTCTAATTACAGAGGCAAAGCTAAGCAAAAGTCAAGTCAGCAATCACATGCATGTGTATACATGCCCCTAACTAAAACGTCAATACTACATTAATTTCAGCAAAATAAAGGCTTGGTTGCTGTCATTCATGTTCATTCACCCTGGGTAAATTTCTATTGCTAACATTTGAGATACAAGCGTTAGCAGTACCTGCAAATGAGGACATCTCAATCAGGAACATGATAATGACACATTATGTTTTGGCACTATCCATGGCCCACAAAATTAGACAAATCCCACTTAGCAAAATGTCTGGGACACTGCCACAATGTCCTCTTAAATGACTCCAAACACTGAAGCATAAATGCTGGAGTGATAATTCGCAGACTCTTAACAATGCAACTTCACAAAAACATGTAAACTACAAACATTTATCCTTTCAAGACTCATAATTCTACCTAAAAAAGATTTCGTATGTTGTAAGTATACAGTTCTGGAGTTCAAAATGTAAACTAAGTATTTCACACATAAATTAATAAATGTTGCCAGACCCATGCTGTTTCTTTCTTCAAAGACCTTTTATGAATTCAACTACCTTTCATCCTATTTTTATAATCATTTCAAACTAGGCAAGAAGCCAAGTTTCTAAATCCAAGCAAATGTTATGCAAACAGAATTTTGAAAGTTTATCAATAAGATCACCCAGTTATGGCTTAGTGAGCTGCAGGTTTTGCTATCCTATACTTCTGAATAGCCTGTACATATAGCAGATAAAATTCTAAAAGTTGCCAAGAACCTTCAGATTATCAATTTAAAAAGTGGTTGCCATTTAAAATATATTGTTTATTATTATCAAAATAGGTAGCAGTCTTCAGCATAATAAATAATGCTTTTTTTAACTTGCCCATCTTACAGTAGACAACAAATGTGTATTAAAATCCATGTTAGAATGAGTAGAAAAAGAAGTCACAAAGAGTAGCTATTACAAAAGAGTAGCTATATAGTAAGAGGTCTTCCTTCTACATAACAATGAAATAAAGAACAGCAAATGATACATTCCATATCTCTATATCTGTGGGTTCCACATCCACAAATTCAACCAACAACACATGGAACAACTTCGGATGCATTTGCACTGAACTTGTACAGGCATCTTCTTGTCATGCCCCAAAACAAAACAGTATAATAAATATTCAGAAAGTGTTTACATTGCTTTAGGCATTGCTAGTGATCTAGAGATGATCTATAGTATATGTAAGGATATGAACAGGCTATGTACAAATATTACACTGCTTTGTATAAGAACCTTGAGCATTAGTGGATTTGTGTATCTGCGAGGGAGAGGGAGAGGGGATCCTGGGATCAATTCCCCCCAAATATGGAGAGACAATTGTATCCTTTCTAGCTAGCTCTAACTATAACAGCAACACTAAGATACCCGTGAAAATGATTCACAGCAAATTCAGAATTCTGGTCACCTCCACATATGCAGGCAGGGAATGGGATTAGCAGGAAGCACCCACGAGCTTCAATTGTATCAGTAAATGTTTCCCTACATTAGGTGCTGAGTCTACCAGTTCTGGGTGGATTATTCTTCATACTGTTTTGATACCTTAAACATTTCCAAACAATTATTAAAAGCTAGTGCTCAGGTTAACCCCATGAGCTCATTTCATATGACATCACTAAAAATAAATGATGCTCATGTTGCTGAACTGAGAGGCATTATTTTTTAGTAAAGAGAAATTTATCAGGCCAGAGAAATAGCTCAGTGGGATAAATGCTTGTCTGGCAAGTGCAAGGTCCTGAGTTTGAGCCCTGGTACCACAAAAACAAAAAACAAACAAACAAAAAAAAAAATGAGAAATTTATTAAAATGGGAAGTTGGAAACTACTGCTGTAATTGTGGAGATATTTTATGGTTATAAATGAAGAATATTAATAGCCAAATGTATCCAACACTCACTATGTGACAGACATTGTGTTAAGCACTTTATGCAAATCATCTTCTTTAGTCTTCATACAAACTCACTAATGGAAGCACTAATATGATTTATGTTTGACAGATAATGATGCCGGTGCTTCAAGAAGTTGGGCAGTTGTAGGAGGTCATGTCCCTAGGGGTAAATACATAGGGACTTAACTCCAACTCTAACTTCCCAGTTCTCTACTGAGTCTCACTACTTTTCAAACCATCTCACCAAATAGCCAATGCTATAACAGGAGTTATCTTCATAGAAATTAGAAGCGGTACCCTTTCCAGAAGTTACAGTCTCTCTTTGACTACCAGAGTGCTATAGGTTACCCCTAGGGTCAGACGTCTGTCTTTGTCCAGGTGCCCTGCATAAATGGATAGCTCCATTCTTACCCACCTCTGTCTTTAGCACTGCTGTTATGTCCTTCCTTTTTCTTAGGATGCCTAGAAATCTTGTCATGAACTTAGCCTGACCAAGATGTAATCAGTGCAGAATGCTTGGGGAACTACAATATCTCTAGGTTTCAAAGAATATTCCTTTGCCAGCGAGGCTTTGCCTGGATCACTGAGAGCTATAAAAGGCCAACTGACTGGCTCCTGACAAACCTGCTCCCTTGGTGCCAGGTGAGCTAAGGGGAGACTAGTTTCCATCTCAGGACAGTGTGTGGAACAGTGGCCCCAACACATAGTGGAACACATGAATCCCTCAGACTCATGGCTTTTAAGCTGTACTTTCTGTGCATCTCAGTGGTCTAAGCTGTACCTCAAGAACCATCCCACCAAATAGAAGAATTTAGGCTGAAAAGACACACATGCCTTCAAGTCACAACTTGTGCATGTAGCAACTAGTGTGTTTATCTCTATTGGTGTTTGTGTAAGGTTTCCTTTGAGAGAAACAAAACAACATCCTACTTCTACATTTACAGTGTCATTTTTAATATTAAACCATGTCCCTAAACCATATCAGCCTCAACCATCATTCCTGGACGCTAAGCCCCAAGCACTTTTTCGTGTACACAGTTTTGCCTTGGGCCGCTACAGCAATGCTTTTAAAGCACACATCACAGCTCTTCCCTGCATAAGGCCTCTGAAGTCCTAGACTGCTTAGCTAAGCCTCCTAACTGTGCCGGTATCTGGCTCTCACCCTCTCCTCAGTTCATCTGTTTTTATCCAGTTCCTACATCCAAACCTTCTCTATAGCAAAGTCATTGCCACTCCCAACATGACATGCTCTCACAGACCTCTGACTTGCAGATGCTAGTCCTTCAACCTGAATACGCTTCTCCAATCGTATACAATGTGCAAGACTGAGATAAATGCCCTCCCTTTCATGAGACTTTCCATGAACATCTTCCAGTATCCAATTTGTGCAGTTCAGTGGCTCTCGTCTGCTCTGTTCCCACCCCTTTTGCACTTTGTTTCTCATATGTTCTTGCCACAATATGCTGTGAAAGTCTGTTGTGAGGCTACCTATTTCTCTGGATATATCTTAGTCTGTCTATAAATAGTCAAAAAGACACTGGCCTGCCTGACATTCAATGCTGTCCTTGCCCAGCCAGTATCAGCTTACACTGTTAACCTGATTTCCCTTACTGCCCTTCCCAAGCCTTCCAGTCCAAGAAAAATCTTCTCGTTCTAGGCAACATGCCACATGCTTTCTCAGCGCTCTGACTGCTCATTCAGCCTCTCTCACCTATTCAAGCTCAGACCCTCACTATCTATTATGGTCCAGCTCCAACTGCCCTCTTCATGAAGACTTCCCTGAGTCCCTTAGCAGGAAGCAATTTTCTCTTTCCCCGAGTTCCCACAGGTCTTTAATGGTGTCTCTGTTTGTCTTATCCCACGTGGCAATTAGATTGTGAGCTTCTGGCAAGCCAAGTATGCCCCATTCATGTTTGTGTGCCCAGAGCCGACAAAGGTGTCCAATACAGTTTGTTGAAAGAAAAAAAGATGAGTTCTAAGGGCTATTTTTAAAAGAATTCTTATTAGGAACATGTGAAATGCAAATTCTAAATTGTGCTCTTCTAGTCTTCTTAAAAAAACTATTATTAGATGCCTAATTTCTCCTAGGTTCTGCAATGGAGTACCCAAAGTACACTAAAATTTGTGAAAACAACAAGAAGATCAAAAGAATACCTGCTAGGGCTGGTCAAATAGCTCAGTGCATTGAAGTGCCTGCAAACAGGTATAGCAGCCAGGGGTTCAATCCCAGGGCCTGCTGTGCCAGCCCTGTCCCTGGGGCACAATGAGACAAAACTGAGATTGGGTATGATGGCATGCATCTGTAGTCCCAGCACTTGGGAGGCTGTAAACAGGCATATCAGATGGGAAGCTATAGCCGAGCCTTCTACTACTTGCTTTTGAAATGTTCTTCCCCTCCATCAGAAATAGGACTGTCAATTGACCCTGTACCCCAATCTATGCTGGTGCTCTGTTTATTTGTGCACTTGTCTGCCTATCCCTTCAGTAGTACTTTTTTCATTTTCAAGTAAAAAATATTGATTCCATTAGTAAATCATGCTTTTTCTAAAATATGTAAGATACCAATAACAAGTCAGTGTGTCCACTATTCAACACTTGCTTGAGTAGACCTGAGCACTTACCACCTTCATGTGAAATAGTGTACTAATTGATTTCTTTTCAATATGTAGTTTACAAATGAATAGATAAGTTAGAATGCTAATTAGTGTATAAAAGGAGACAATGGATTACGTTCTCAACATTGTCATCATGATATTGCTTTAACATACAACTGATTCATGAACTTTTCAAGAGTAATTTAGATTGTTCTATTATTTTCCCTTATAAATATTCAAATCACTGTAATGGGTCTGGTTCTCTCCTTTCTTACAATAAGTAAATAAAACAAAACAACTTCAATGGGTCCTCAATAGATACAGTTGCTTGAAAATACTTCATAAAAACCTCAATCCCTCACAAAAACTCAGGTATAGCTCTGCCTTTCTCTTGTACTTGTGCTACATCCCCCACTGTTCCATAAAATTCCATAACTTTCATAAAGATTAGAAATTCCTTTTTGTGTCTTTAATACAATTACCTAAATTTAAGTTTAGTATGACGTTATACAGAACTGATTTGGCAGCACTTGAGTATGCTACAGAAGGTTAAAAGGCTATTGTGAGCTCCCACATGGGACATATTATTTCTTTCTAGACAGCCAGTGATCTTCGGAAGTGGTAATGTGCCAGGCCAATAGGAACTTTGTTTCCTGATTCAAACATGAGGTTGGTGTCCAGACTCTTCATTGCTTTCCCTTTCAATTTATTCCTTCCTATTTCGCTCTCTCCATTTCCCACCCATGCTTAATCTGGCTTCTGCTTTTTTTTTTTTTTTTTTTTTTTTTTTTTTTTTTTTTTTTTTTTTGGCTCCTACCATAAGCCATGCATTTAATCTATACTTGCTTTCCAAAGTTCTGGTTTGAAGTAGAAAATGTTACTCCATGAACCTTTGCACAAAGCTCAAAAGGCAGAAATCTTCAAAGGAGAAGCAAGACCAACTTTTTCAAAATTGGCAGACACCACAGAGCTCTGGAGACAATTTAAATAGCATTCCACAAACCCTATGGTAGAACTGTGCAACCTGAAAATCCTCTTTATATCATCTTCCAACAGTCAGAATCCGCTGGCAGACACAGATTTTCTCGTATCAAGATACAAATTTTACATAACATCTGATTAGGCTAGGAAACTTGAAAATTTTATTACCTGTGACTTTATTTTATTGCCTGTGACATTTTTAACCTGACCCAAGAGCCAAAAGATGTTTTAATTTCCAGATTAAACATACATCATCCCCTCAACTAATTTCTACTATCAATTAACAAGTATTCACCAAGTGCATATCTCAGAGTATGCAATGAAATGAATTTAAAAGCAATTTACAATCTAGCTGGCTCCAGTCTTCAGAGGGACATAGACAAAATAGCCACAAATATTGAAACTTAATTATCAGTGTCAGAAAATTTGCAAATATCAATGAATAGTGGTATCAAAAAATGAGGTAAGAGGTATGTCTTAGTTACTTTTAAATCGTTGCCGAGACAAATACCCGACACTCAAAATGAAGGAAGGAAAGGTTTATTTAGCTCACAGTTCGTAGAGGTTTCAGTCCATATTCGGCTGGCCCAAGGCTGAGTGGAGCAGGGTGGAGAGCATCCAGTTCATGGCGGCGGAACAGCAACAAAATGGCGGCAGAGGTAGCCAACCAAC